>BQNB010039632.1:6460-42365 GCA_026074375.1 Tanacetum coccineum
TACTTGTTTAGCAGCAACAAAGGGTCGTTCTTGTTGTGGAGGATTTTGCTCTTGGTTTGCCATTTGATGTGATTAGGGTTTTGATGATTTGATTTGTTTTGGGGTTTTGTGTGTGTGTTCTTGGTGAAATGATTTGTTTGTTTTTTGAGATGTAATTTGTAAATGGTGGAGTGGGTTTATATGATTTGTTACTTTTCACTTTTATTTTTGAGAAATTGATAACTACCAAATGGAAGTTATGAATTTGTAAGAAGTTTTAGGGTTTGTTTTTAACATGTGTGTGAAACTTTGTATTTAATGAAAGTCATTTCAACATGCTTCTGACACTTAGAACAGCGTACAGTCATCTGCACACTGTCAAAAGTAGGTGAGAGAAAAAGGTGAGGTCATTCAAACGTTTGAAATTCATCTTTTAATAAACTTTTAAATTTGTTAACTTCTTTTGTAAGAAATCACTTAATAAAATTATTTATTTTGAAAATCATTTTTGTTTTTGAAATTGACCTTGTGATTGATGTAAAGAAGCTGAACTAAGTTCAGGTTTGTTGTTAGGTTATGTTGAATAGATATTGGTGATTATTATCAACATACAAGCTCCAGCGAAGGCGACAAAACCACACATGCTCATGCAAGTCCATGAATGAGAAATATGTGATGGCTCAGTTACTTCACTCGAGAAAGCTGAAGAATTGAATCAAAGTTATAGTTAAGAAACTAAACTGAAGATAATACAAATCAGTTTTGTTCAGTTCTTGGTGTGACCAGTGACAAAGCTCCAACGAAGGCGACAAAATCACAAATGCACATGCAAATCCATGAATGAGACATATGTGATTGCTCAGTTACTTCACTTTTACAAGCTAAAGGTTATGAATAAGAACTGAATTGACATTTTAACATGAAAGGTTGTTCAGTTTTGCATGAAATCATTGAACCCTCAGTTTTCTTCAGTCAGTACTGAAGGTTTAGGTTTTGAATCAATGTTCAGCATACCTAGTTCAACGATCAATCTTTTTGAAAGTTGGTTCATCCAGGGGCTTGGTGAAGTTATCAGCACGTTGATATTAAGTGGGAATGAAATGTAATTTAATTTCCCTTTTGAGAATATGATCTTTGATAAGTGATATCTGATATCAGTATGCTTTGTTCTTGAGTGCAGAACTGAATTATTTGAGATTGCAATAGCACAGGTGTTATCATAAAATGTGGGTGCCTTTTCATATATGATGTCATAGTCAGTGAGTTGACTCTTCATCCATAATATGTTGGCACAACATCCAGCAGTAGCTACATATTCAGCTTCAACTGAGGACATAGCTATAAATTGCTGCTTTTTAGCACTCCAGCACACAAGTTTGCCTCCTGGCAACTGACAAACACATGAGGTGCTTTTCCTGTCCAAGTTGCATCTAGCATAGTCAGAGTCTGAGTATCCTTTTAGGTCAAAACCTGAATACTTTGGATACCACAAACCAAGACTGAGTACCTTTTAGGTACCTAAAAATTCTTTTAACAACAATAAGGTGGGATTTCTTAAGTTTTGCTTGATATCTTGCATAGAGACAAGTTGAGAATTGAAAGTCATGTCTGCTTGCAGTTATGTACATTAGTGATCTAATCATACCTCTATACTGGGTCTTATTTATAGCTTTGCCATTGAGATCAGGTCCTAACATGTTAGGGGCACCATTGGAGTTTTAACTGATGAACCAATTTTGTCATACTTTTTTAGCAGATCCTTGACATATCTTTCTTTATTGATTGAAATGCCTCTTTCAGATTGTTTAATCTAAAATTTGAGGAATTAGGTGAGGACACTTATCATGCTCATTTCGTACCTTTGAGTCATCAATTTAGCAAACTGTTTGCACACCTTTGTGCTGGTGGACCCAAAGATAATGTCATCAACATAAATTTGCACCAAAATTACATCAGTTTAAGTTATGTAGATAAACATAATGTTGTCACTTACAAACTTGTGTTCAGTAAGATAGGTTGAGAGAGTTTCATGCCATGCTCTTGGAGCTTGTTTAAGTCCATAAAGGGCTTTGCACACATGGTTGGGGAACTCATTGTCCTTAAAACCTGGAGGTTGTTTGACATAAACTTCTTCTTTTAGTTTACCATTAAGGAATGCACTTTTGACATCCATTTGATAAACTACAAAGTTCATGTAAGTGACAAAGGCAAGAAAGATCCTAATTGCTTCAAGTCTTGCAACAGGAGCAAATGTTTCATCATAGTCTATGCCTTCTTGCTGATTGTAGCCTTGAGCTACAAGTCTTGCCTTGTTTTTTATGACAATTCCAGTTTCATCATTTTTGTTGAAAAGGATTAGAATTATATCATGGACTGAAGTATATTTCATTTGGAGAGGATAAGTGTTCAAAGATCTGAATATCTTAAGTATTGTGAGATTGACAATGAATTGGTTTTTCATTTATGTGTTGTTTTTTTTAATGTTCAAACTGATTATCATTTAAGAATTCATCAGATTGAAACAGATGATCATTGTGATCAATTTGATTATCTTGACCTTTTTGGTCAGATGAGCACATGATTTGTGCCTTCATGCTCTAAATAATATTTAGCATTACAGATTTGACTGAAGCTAAAGATATTGTAGATTAGACTATTGTCAGGTGCTTCTTTTATGAAAACTATACCATAATTTTACATAACCATGACCTTTAGTCGTGTATGTGGAGTCATCTCTATACATACCTTTAGGTCCTGGTACTTCCCATATTTATGCAAGTAACCTTTGATATAAATCATGTGCTTCAAATAGGTTAAAAATGGTTGGTTTTGCTTGGAGACCCACCTTGTATGGGAGTCTTTGATCTTTGAACATTTGATGATACAATATAATTAGCCTCAGCTTTCTTAGCTTCCCCTTTCCTAAACCACTCAATGTCATTGTGATCAGTTGTGGTATGAACATTGCTACCACATGTTTCACAATTTTTTGTGACATGCTGAGGGTTTCTTAGTTTGATTCCTCTTCTTAGAGAAATAATCCTGTTATGATTATGAGTATCATCATACTCACATATGGGATAGTAAACATAATCATCAGATTGATGATCGTTGTACCCACAATGTATGCAGGAAGGAAAGGATATTACTGGTCTAGAAGGCTTGGATCTTATAGAAGATTCACCTTGACTAATGTGATGCTGAGAAGTCTTTATGGAAGACATGAATTCAGCATGATCACATGTTCTATGATTAGTTCTCTAGCATTTTTTGCAAAACAGAACCAGAAAACAATTCTCAAAGAGATGATTGTTTTCCTCACTAAGTTCACAACTTATTTTAAATTAAGTTTTGTATTTGTTTTGAAGTGAGTTGTGAGGAACCTATTGAGACTGATGGTTTCTGGAATGAGATGACTTTTTCTTGCTAAGTTGTAATTTTAGTTCGTTCAGTTCTTTCATCACAATAGCTAAGAGAGGGTCATCTTTAATTTTCACATTCTTTAACTTGCCAGCAAGAGCTGAAAAAGTTTTTAAAGTTGAAGAACCCTTTTTGTTATCCTTAGCAGGGGCTGAGGAAGGTTCCTTTAAAATGATACCTTTTAAGATTTCAGCTTTGAATGTGGGATTTGACTTCAAATTTGATTTGATAGTCTTTGGTCTAGAGACAGGTTTAGCACTAGCCAGCTTCTCCAGAAGAGGAAAAGGGGTGCTACAGACTGAAGATTCGTCCGCTGAATCATAATCAGTCGCTGAAGAGTCAGAGACAACAACTGAAGGGTTAGTTGTGTTTCTTTGTGACTCATTTGAGGGTACCTTACTAGTATCATAATTTGGCAGAGTAAAATCTTCAGCTTCAGATAACTTAGGTTTATTACTACCAGTAATAGACACATCTGAGTTATCTGCTGAAAATTTTACAAATATCGGGTCTTTTGGCCCAGAACTGGAGGTATCTTCATTGAGTTTGATAATTCCCAGGATTTTCTTATTTTAAGTGGGAATTTGTTCACTGATACACTAATTAACTTTATTAGAACTGTTTAGCCATGTTTCTGTAATAGATGTTAGCTCTTTCAGTTCATTTCTTAAGTTTTAATTCTCTTTGAGAATCTCAGTGTTTACATGCTGCATGGTAAGAAGATCAAGTTTTGCTTGTTTTAATACCAAAAGCTATTCTTTGCATGTATTCAGTTCTTGAACAAGATTTCTATTTTTTGATAAAAGATTGTTTCTTTGTTCTTCAACATAATTTAGATCAATACAAAAATAATCTAGAAAGGATTTTCTATCATCATTATCTTCTATTTCAAGAAAAGTGTGTACCTTTTGTATAGAGATCTTGACCCATTCATCATTGCTGACACTTTCTTTGCTAACAGAACCTCTTTCTTCATTAGCAAGTTCCATGAGAACTTTGACTTCAATTGCTTCATTTTCATCTGATGGCACTTCTTCATCTCATTCATAGGTTCAGCAATAAGATTTTTGTTTTTGCCGGAAGATGAAAGATATGTGTGAAAACACATATCCATTTTATATCAAAAATAGCCCTTAAAAGACAAAATTGTGTTTAAAATGTTTGTATATTGCTTGTTTTGTCTTTGTGATTGTGTAGGTACGAATATTGCAAAAATCTAAAGAAAACGGTCAAAACCGGACAAACACGGACACGAGAACGGATAGAGTGTACAAAAGCCAGGAATTTGATAGCAAGAAAGGTCAAAAGTCAACTCCAGTCAATCAATGGTCAAACCTGGTCAACCATATAAATGACAAAACCCCAAAATCCCCAAAACAACCCTTGAAATATACCAAATTGCAAAAATAATCCCTAAATCCTAACGGTGTTAACTCTTATAAATATAAAGAGTTAACACCCGTTAACTCTTATATAAATCCAAACAAACACCACCGGCCCAAAACCTTTTAAAATTACCCAAGCCCAACCCAAGTCAACCTGAGTCAAACCCCAACCCCTTTCGTTTAAAATTACGCGGGTAAATCCCTAGTTACTGTTCATCGTCTCCCTCAGCGTTTAACTCTCTCAAATCAAGGGGTAATTTCCAATTAATGAGGTGGCAAGACAATTCAAGTGATAAGGTACAAGTCAGCATCAAAATCGTCATCAAAAGCCTCCTATTGGTCAATCCCCACAAGATAGTACACGCGGGCAAAGGAGAAAACACACCAATCAAGTGGGATTTGCACTAAAATGTGTGTAAAAGAAGCACAAGTACCCTGACACACGGATTGCCACGCTGGCAATCCGTGTGCTTACCAAATTGATCTAACGGGCAAGATTAAGGATCCAATGATGAGCAATGAAAGAAGGGCCAGGATGAAATGGAGCGTGTAACAGACTAAGGGCCTAGAACCTTCATTCTCAGGCTATAAATAGCCCTCACATTCACACACACATAAAGATCTAGTTTTAGCTTTTAAAATTTTAGCTTATGTAATTTTTTAGCTTTTAAACTTTAGCTTTTGTAATTTTCAAATTCAGTTATTGTAATTCAGTTTTAAAATCTTGTAATCAATTTTCAAGTTAATGAAATTTAGTGTTCTTTTATTCAATCTGTCATAAGCTCTTGTAATCTTCAAATGTTGTCAGTCACTATTCCAAAAAGCTCTCATAAGCTCTACTACAGCTCTTTGAGTCTCTAAGCTCAAATTGAGCTATTAATAAGCTCTTAATATACTTAAACCAATAAAATCAGTCTTAATACCTTTGCTTATGGATTATGGACTTTTGGATGATAAGCTTAACTTGGAAGAGCTTATGGAACCCCTACCAGCTTATCCTTGGATAAGCTGGAGCTTGTAGAGTAGCTCCTCGAGCTTGTCAAGCCTTTGTTTAGCTAAGGCTTATTGTAAGTTGCTATTTCTATAACTGTCTTAATTTTCTAGCTTATAGTTGCTTATTTTTGCTTTTCTCTTGCTTATTGGAGCTAATTTCTGTCTCTTTGTGCTTATTGATCATGTTTAGTTATCTGTTTTCAGCTTTTGTAGTTAGATTTTAGTTTGTTACACTTTGTCTTATAAATCATAAAAACCAAAAAATAATTAGCATAGTTTATTAGATCTTTGTTTCTAGCTTTATTGATTGTTAAAATAAGTTTGTTAAGGTTGTTAAAAGCTACTTAGTATCTGGTAATAAAGTTGTGTTCATTAAATTTGAAATTCATAGGCTTAAATGGATTTTGGAAATTATAAAGGGGTGTTTGGCATAGTATTGAATTTACAAGTTTAGTCTGCCATTGACCTTTTGGTATTTTGTGTTGATTTTAAAACTCAAATTTAGGTTAATTTTAGCTGCATTTATAAGTTAGTATTGTTAGATAAGCTTTTTTTGAAGAAACCTTAGATGGCTAAAGAGCTCTTGCTTAATATTCTTCCTCTAGGTCATTCAGGAACTCATGATTGCTTCTTGTATCCTCTTCATCATCAGGATTATCTTGAAAGTCTTTGACAATAGAGGTAGAGAAGAAAGCAGTTGACAAAGGTGTTGTAGAGATAAAAGATTTGTTCTTTTCAGTCTCATAAATATTGTCTATTAGGTTTTCTTCATATTTGAGTTTACCAAATAGAGAAGCAAGCTCAAAATCTTTCACATGATTTGTGTTTATGAGAATTTGGCAGAAACTTAGCTACTTCTTTGGTAACCCATTTATAAAACCAGTATTTATTTTAAGCTTTGAAAGAATGATGCCATCATTTACTAAACTCATTCATCAAAGTTTGTCTCTTGGGGAAAGTTTCTGTAGTGATTTAGCTCTCTATTGGATTTTGAAGGTCGTTGTAAACACAAATTTAGGTCCATGACCCTACTTTCTTTCACATCAGAGAGACCCTCGTGATATAGTATCAGGTCATCCCAGGTTGATTTAGCTATTAAGCAGTTTATGACAGAATTCATTTGGTTATCTGGAAGGACAGACATAATGAGACATTTAAGATGTTGATCTAAGTTAGTAGCTTTTCTCTCATCTGCAGTCCATTGTCCTTCTGGCTTCTTTGACCAGCTGTCATGGGGATAAAAGGACCATTTTTGATGATATTATCAAACTGAGGTTCAATACCAAGGATGTGGCCATGATCCCACTTTTTCAAGTGGTGAAACTTTTCTTCATCTTGTACGAGGAGCGGCCATTTACGGGTCACCCCTACTATTTCATGTGGGTAGTACTTCTACTGCTGCCATTTAAGATGAATCTTGATTTTAATTTTTTTTGAGCAGTTATAAAAACTTTGAAAAGGTTTTATAAATCAGCCTGCTCTGATACCACTTGTTGGTCCCTTGGAATCTGATATAAGGTTTATCAAGTTAAACTAATCATATTCCATGGCAACAAAGTGAGTTTTAAACAGATATATATGAAGAATATAAAGAACAAGTTTAAAACACACAGAAGTAACTTTTCAACGTATAGGTTCTTATTAGAATCAAATAAAGAATCTATGACACACCTTGCTTGCGGAATAGCAAGGTGGTTGAATGACAATTGAGGGTTTTATCTCCTTCGAACTTAAACTCTAACCAAAGTTAAGAGAGTAAGAAAACAAACTACTTATGACTAAACTGAAGCTTCAGCTTTCAGTAGTACCATTCAGTTTGTTTGAGAGATAAATAAACTCTTTAATGTGTATCACATTAATTAGAAGAGATAGCATTTACTCTTAGAATCTTTTTCCTTTTATAGGCAAAGGGATTAGGGTTCACAAGTTAACCTAGTACGCGTGTCATGCATCCAATGGGTAGTTGAGAAACCATTTAATGCAGACGTGCTCTAAAGTATCAGGTACAGTCCTTTAAGGAAAGTTGTTGTACTTCTATACCAACTTTAGAAGAAGAACATGAAGGGTTCTAGTTGACCTTATGATGGGGTTTTTTTTTATGATGATGATGATATATTCAAGTTGGCTAGACCCTGGTTTAGATACTTAACAATCGAAGGTTGCCCACCAAGATAAAACCCTTGTTTTCGTAAATAAACCTAGCTTCCTGTTTACTTGGATAACCACTGGGGAATATGGTTAGCCAAAGCTTGAGTTCACCTTAGAATATTGGTAGGATGGATGTGTGTAGGTCGTATGGGGTGGATGAAATGTGTGTGATTGGTTTGGTTGGGGCTTGTCGTGGTATGCCGTAGCATTTGAGATGTAGAGGGGGAGGGTTTTTGTTAATTTTCTTGCTAAGTGTTCATGTGTATGTGTATCTATCTTGTTACTTGCCACCTTATTGTGAAGTCTTCGGTCAAAATTACCAATTAGTGTTCAACAAAACCCCTAGAGGGTTTTAGGGATTCTTGTCTTTGTGTCTTGAGTCAAAGTAACATACTAGCTAAGTATTAATGGGTCTTATGTTGTACAAAGACCTAGTTGTAAAGAAAATGTGTTCTTTGACTCCCATTGTTGTTGTTGCCATGTGAAATGAGGGGGGGGGGGAAGTATTCTAGAAACTTTTGATAGGTAAAACATTATTTGTGAAGTTATAAACAAGTTACCACTTGTAACTTTATTTAAATGATGTCCATTTGCAAGCATTTGTGTATTTCTTGTAATTTCTAGTGTACAAAGTGTAAATAACATTTACTTGGCTAAAGTTTAATAAAACTTTAGGTATTGGGTATGATCGTGGGTATTTGTTGAAGTGTAGATAAATTAACGTGCTTCCGGTTATGCCTAAACGCATTTTATTGCGAAACGTAATCACTTTACGCAACCAATAAAAATAAAATGAACAAAGTTAATAATTATCCTCAAAATAATTACTTAACTCTTGCTTGATGTAAACATTTAATTGTTTGATGCCCGTTTACATTGAACGCTAATTTTTAGTCTACGCGATTTAGCTTATCGTTTATGATTTAAAGCAAACGCGTACAATACAAAAGATACATAATAGATTTATCGACGTCGTCAATGACTTGAAAACACAGGGTGTTATAAAAGCTCTTGTAATCTTCAAAGGTTGTCAGTCACTATTCTAAAAGCCCTCATAAGCTCTACTACCGCTCTTTTAAGTCTTTTCTAAGGTGCTATCAAATTGAGCTATTAATAAGCTTAATTTACTTAAAACCATAAATCTGTCTTAATACCTTTGCTTATGGATTATGGACTTTTGGATGATAAGCTTAACTTAGAAGAGCTTATGGAACCCCTACCAGCTTATCCTTGGATAAACTGGAGCTTGTAGACAGCTCTTTGAGCCTTTATTGCCTTTGTTTAGCTAAGGTTTCTTGTAAGTTCATTTACTCTTTCTGTCTTAATTTTCCTAGCTTAATTTTTCTTAATCTGTTTAGTTGTTGTTTAATTGAGATTATTATTATGTTTTTATGCTAATTATGTAGTTCTAATAATCTGTTTTCTAGAAATATAACATAAATCTTAGTGTTATTCTTTTTGACTTAAAAATCAATAAAAAATCAAAAAAAGAAAAAAATAGCATACATAGTAGCTTATTGTTTCTGGCTTATTTGCTTATAGTTTTATGCTTATTAAGGTTGTTATAATCTGTTCATTATCTGGTATACAAGTTTTAACCACTAGATTTAAATCTCATAAGCTTAAATGGATTTTCATAAAATTAAGGAGGTGTTTGGCTCAGCAGTACTAACCATAAGTTAGTACTGCTTGAGACCATTTGGTCTTAAGATTTTGGTTTTGATCTTTCATTTTAATCTGTTTGTGCTAAATTCATAAGCTAGGATAGGGATAATTAGTTTTTCATAAGTTAGGTTAATATTAGTCTAAATCTGTTAAGGGTCATTTGTATTTCTAGATTCAAATCAATTTAGTAAATGCTCATGCCTATTTTGTCCTAAGATTTGTGTTTTTAAAAGCATAGAATTAAGTGTCTTTGGCCTGCATTTTGTCTGGTTTTGATTTTGAGTTTTAATTGTGCACATTGCATCAGACAGAAAAAGAGAGAAAAAAGCTTTTTCAATTCAATAAATCAGAGGGTATTAGCTGTTTTTAGAATCTGATTTTCAATCTTAAAGAAGTTTTTGGTCCATAGTTAATCTGTTTCATGTTGATTTTCCATAAAAAGCTCTTTTAGATATCTGTTTTTAGCTTTTAAAAGTGCATTTTGTCTTTTCATTGTCAAAATAAAATTCAGCAGGAGCTGAGTATTCTGTCTGTTTTTGTTTAGCTTTTTCAATAAGCAAATGAATTTCAAAATAAATTTCAAAAGTAGTTTTTAGGAGCTTATTAGTAGTAGTTTTATCTAGTTTAGCTTATAAGTGCATAAGGATTTAAGAGCTTATTGAAAAATAAGCTCAAAGATCCTTGCAAGGCCTGTTTAGTTTCAAAGTTTGCTTAAGAGCTTATTGTGATTTTTCAGCTTATGGCTTGTCTCTTGAGCTTAATTATGTCCACATTGACTTATTAGGTTAGTCTTAGGATAGATATTGCTATTTTAGCTCCACTTTTAGCTTATTACAGCTTTTTGAGTACTTAAGTTTTCTAAAAAACCAAAAATAAAGTGAAGTGTTTACTGTTTGCTTTTCAGCTTTTTTACAGCTTATTTAGTGCTTTTCATAAAAAGTTTCTTTTATTAAAAATGCTTATTTTCAGCTTTTCTAAAACTTTGCTTTTATAAGTTTTCCAAAAAAAAAAAGGGAAGGTGGAAATCGGGGGGTGCAAGACATCGAACCCCCCGACTTCAACACCCCGTCAACCCTTATTAGTGCCCACACAAACACACCACTACCATGTACCCTGGAGTCTTTTTCGTTATAGTTTTACTTAGTTTAATATTTATACACGTTTAGGCGTTTAGCTTTATAAGCTGTTTTAGCATTTTACACAAGCTTATTGAAATCAGCTGTGTAAAATAGGCTTATTTTTCCTGGTCGTATTAGTTCAAGCTATTTTTCCATAATTTTTTTTAGATTATTATCAATTAGTTAGTATTTCTTTAAACATTTATATTTGTTAAAATCTTTAAAAAATCATAAAAAAATACAAAAATAATAAAAAATATAATTTTCTTTTTTCTAAAATTTTCTTTTATCATTTTTTATCTAGGAAAAATAGAATTACTTTTGTAGGGTAATTATTTTGCAATTTCACTTTTTAAAGAACGGGATTCGTCCCCGTTCTCGTTTTTCGTGTTTTTAAGCTCATTTCAACTCCGTTTCTGTTCTAGTTTTCTTTAAACTTCATAATTAGTCATTTAGAGTCTTATTTAAAAAGAAAATTCACCTTTAGGTTTACTTTTGAAAAATGTAGGGTTTAATGCCATTTAGGCGTTCCATTTGCGTTTTTAGTTAAAGTTTGATTTTCCGTTAATTGTTTTTGAGCTTGATTGTTTTCATTTGCTTACTTTAATTGTCTTTTTTTTAATTCATAGAAATAGATAATCAAATCAATCTTTGTCTCCAATTCAAATCATTGTCCGAACAACAAACGTGGTCTCAATTTCATAAATCGTTGGGGAAAAACGACCCGGGAATCATACTCCCCGGTTAATATACGTAGTATTATATATTAATTGTGTGGAATTAACTTTTTACCTTTGTCCTCAAGGGTAATTAGGGAATTTCCATATACTTTGGTATTGTTATACGTGTATACTATTTACACGAATCAATTTTTGGCGCCGTTGTCGGGGATTTGTGATTAAGATTCTTTCGTTTGAAGTTTGTCGATCGTGATTTGAAGACCCTTTCGTTTTAGAAAGTTTTGTTTTTGTTAAAAAAATCAAAAATTACAAAAAAATTATAAAAAATAAAAAGTAAAAAATATTTTCTTTTCTTTTATTAGTATAATTATCATAAAAAAATATAAAAAAATTCAAAAATATAAAAAATTGTCAATAAAGAAATAATTAATAAACAAATAATACCTTCCATTGAGTTATTATCCACTAATAAGTTTCGTTCTTCTACCAAATCGAATCAAAGATTTAAATATTGCATTGTGTCATTTACGAGGAACGGCTCACCTTAAAAAGTAAAATTTTTAAGAGCTACCGTGAATGTAATTTGATTATTTGGTTTAAGTCAGTCTTTCGTTATCTGTTAAAATAGATTGGTAAAGTTTTACCTTAAAAAAAAACAACTAAAAAAATTATTATAAATATTCTTTTCACTTTGTGCATGCGCATCGTTCTCAACCCGCCAACTGTAACCATCAACAACATAGCCCAACCGGTGTTGTAGAACCATTTATTTAGAGAACCTTTTGATAACTCCACCCTAGTTCCGAGGCGATAACCGGACTAAGGCTTCATTTGCTCCAAGCACCCACCGAGGGGTACGAGGATGCAATCGTAATTCCCGAAAATCAATGCTAATTTTGAGCTTAAATGCATGGTTTGGTTTATCTTGCTTCAAAACAAGCAGTTTTTCAGGACATGATAAGAGGATCCACATGTCACATCCCGTTCATTTCAACATGATTACCTCAACCGATGATATTCTCGGACGTCCCGAGCACGTCAAATTACCGCTTATGCTTGTCCCATTTTCCCATCGAAGGTTCAGCCCGGATTTGGCTGGAGCAAGAACCTCCCTTGATCACTTTTGACTTGGGATGATCTTGTTTCATAAAATTCATTAATCAATTCCTTTTCCTTGCAAAAACGACAAATCTTTGAAACGGAAATCACATAGATTTCAATAAACGATTGACGAATTCATTTTACGAGGCTTTGGTATCGATTTAATGATCTTCTTTGAGCATGCCACATCACGATTTCCGACTTACACCAACTAGATCACGTTTTACAATGATTTGAAGGTAATGATCAAGATTCGTTGAATTCCGCTGCGGGGGAAACTTTTTGGGAGAAGTGCCTCGTGAATGCTTAAAATAATCGAGAGTAAATCCAACAGTATTTCGTATTCACGAACAAGGGGGGGGGAGTTGTTGCAAAGTGCGTTCCGAATTCATATACTCCTGGAATTTCACCGATGTTGCTGCTTTAAACCGAAGTTTTTGATACTTACGAATATGATGAAGACTATGCTTACGACAAAGCCAAACAACATAGCCCAAGCTCCCCGTGCCCATAAAATCTGTCGGCAGGTTGTGAACTTGTGGAGGAAATCTTCTTATTGAAATTAGTTCCGCCCGCCGTATTGGCAATGTTTATCGAGGACAACATTTCAAGAGTCCGTTTCCCAAGCTCGCTGAAGCTAATTTCATCAAGGAAAATACCAATTCCAGACCTCGCGATTGGTTGCGAACCAAATTCGACATCCTTGGTTTTCCTCCAATTCAAATCAATCAAATAAACCGTTTCAATCAAAATCCATGGAAAATTACCTTTTTGTACCAAAATCGGGGACCATATTTCAATCAAAATCGTAGAAATAACTTCAACCAAGGACAAATTTATCAACCTCCGACTAATCAACCACCAGTTTACCAAGTTCACCCTTATCAAACTCCCGCTCCACAAATGCAAGGTGTTTCAAAGACATTTTGAGAATTATGTCCAAAGGCTAATGATGTTGTTAATTAAGGATTATGCAAAATCAAGGGCCAAGGTTTACAAAAACCAGATGACAAAAAATTTAACGGAAATGCTTTCTAAGTCGTAAATTCGAAAAATGCGTTGTCTTCAAGTTCAGGTTCTATCCAAGTCACCGTTACTAACCGAAGGAAGACTTGCAAGGGGTATTAATTCCCGAAGCGGTGTTGCTTATCAAGGACCTACGATTCCTACTACTTATTCTCCTAAATTAGTAGAACGTAGAACCGAGGTGACAAAGGACACAGTTTTTCCTAATAATAATGGAATTAACGAAGACGTCCAACCTCCGGTTGTCCCAGTTGAAAATCCTATATCCAATTTCTGAAACCAGTTGTGTGGCTCCATTTGTGCGCCGTGCCTAACCTGAAACCGTCAATTCCTTATCCTTTCAAGGCGAAAATGATTAGAAGCGCGTGAAAATGCTATCGAAACAAAAAGAGGTACATTGTACGAAATTCTTTAAAGGATATAAGTTCGAAATTAGCTTTCATGTGCTTTGCCTCTAATGCCTAAATGTGCTTCAACTCTTAAGGCCTTAATTGGGAAATAAAAAAACTTAGTGAGATGGCTAGAAACCCCTTTGAACGAACATTGTCTCCAGCGGTCATTACTTAACAAGTTACCCATAAAACTTGGTGACCCCGACAGATTCCTAATTCCATGTTATTTCTCGGATTGGATGAGTGCTTCGCTTGGGACGATCTCTGCGCAAGCTAAATCTACATGCCATTTTCATGTGGAAAACGGCTTAACCTTCCAAACCTGACTCCGACGTGCATGACACTAGAACTAGCAGACCGTTCGATCTCCCGACCGATCGGTATTGCTAAAGATGTCAACGTTAAAGTTGGTGTATTCCAGTTTCCAGCCGACTTTGTAGTCGTAGATTTTGAACCAGACCCTCGAGTACCTCTAATTCTCGGGAGGTGTTTCCTTAAGACCGGTCGTGCTTTGATAGACGTGTACGAAGGTGAATTAACCCTTCGAGTAGACAATGAGGCCATTACTTACAATCTTGATCAACCCTTCGAAGATACTCGGTTGATTATAATGATATGACGGCGAATCGAATCCGACGTTGTTGAATTAGCTTGTGAGGAGTATTCTCAGGAAGTTCTAGGATTTTCAGACGTGATCGCCAGTGGCAATCCCACTCCCGGATATGACCCGATAGTTTCAAATTCTTCTCCGACTCTCACTCCTTTCGGGGATAGTGATTTTCTACTTCTAGAAGAAGCTGATGCTTTTCTTGCTCTAGCGCAGATCACAAATTCACAGAAGTTAATGAATCATTATTATGACCCAGAGGGGGGCATTATTATTCTCGAAGCCTCATTAATAGTGATCCTTCACCACTCCGAAACCAAGGAAATTATTGGCCAGAAAATAGGAAAGGAACTTAATTTGGAAGCTAAAACTGCCAAATCTTCAATTGATGAACCTCCCGAGGTCGAACTTAAGGACTTACCACCTCATCTCGAATACGCATTTTTGGAAGACAACAACAAGTTGCCAGTCATAATTGCCAAAGATTTAAGTGTCGATGAAAAGGACCACCTCTCATAAAGGTTCTAAAGTCCCGAAAGCGAGCCATCGCTTGGAAACTCTCAGACATAAAGGGAATTAACCCGGAGTTTTGTTCTCATTGAATTCTTATGGAAGAGGACTACGAACCAACGGTCTAACATCAGAGAAGGGTTAATCCAATATCCACGATGTCATTAGAAGGGGTTGAAAAACTTCTTGACGCTGGATTAATTTACCTAATCTCGGATAGTCCTTGGGTAAGCCCAGTGCACTGTGTGCCAAAGAAAGGAGGGATGACTGTAGTGACCAATGATGAAAATGAATTAGTACCAACTAGACTTGTAACGGGATGGAGAGTTTGTATTGATTATCGTAAGTTGAACGAAGCCACCCGAAAAGACCACTTCCCTTTGCCGTTTATGGATCAAATGCTCGAGAGTCGGCAAGGAAATGAATATTATAGTTTCCTCAGATTGTTTTCTCGGGTTATTTTCAAATACCAATCGATCCGAAAGATCAGGAGAAGACCACATTCACCTGCCCATACGGAACGTTTGCTTACCGCCGCATGCCTTTCGGCTTATGCAATGCACCAGGCACGTTCCAGAGGTGTATGATGGCTATCTTCCATGATATGATTGAAAAGACGATGGAAGTTTTCATGGACGACTTTTCAGTTTTCGGAAATTCTTTCTCTACGTGCCTTTCCAATTTAGAAAAGATGCTTAAACGGTGTGAAGACACTAATTTGGCTCTAAATTGGGAAAAAAGCCATTTTATGGTGAAAGAAGGCATCGTACTTGGACACAAAATTTCAAAGAAAGGAATAGAAGTCGACAAAGCCAAAATAGACGTCATTGCTAAGTTACCTCACCCAACTACCGTCAAGGGTATTAGGAGTTTTCTCGGACATGCAGGTTTTTACCGTAGATTCATCAAGGACTTTTCAAAAATTTCTCGACCCATGACTCATCTCCTTGAGAAAAACACTCCTTTCATTTTCTCCGAGGAATGCATTCAAGCTTTTCCCTGACTTAAAGAAGAAATAACCGAAGCTCAATTCTGATTGCCCCCAACTGGGACAGCCTTAGAAGCTTATGTGTGATGCGAGCGAATGCCATAGGTACGGTTCTGGGGCAACGAATTAAGAAACACTTTAGGCCTATACATTATGCAAGCAAAACAATGACCGAGGCGGAATCGAAATACACCACAACGGAAAAGGAAATGTTAGCTGTGGTGTACGCCTTCGAAAAATTCTGGTCATACCTTCATATGAATAAAAGCTTAGTGAATACGGACCATTCCGCCACTTAAGTACCTATTTGCTAAAAAAGATGCCAAGGCAAGATTGCTAAGATGGGTTCTTCTCCTTCAAGAGTTCGATTTTAAAGTAATTGATATGAAGGGAGCCGAGAACTACGCAGCCGATCATCTTTCCCGATTAGAAAACCCGTATGAAAATGTTCTCGATCCAAAGGAAATAAATGAAACTTTTCCTCTCGAGACATTTAATATGGTAACTTCTCGTGGTAACCCAAGTACCCCATGGTTTGCCGATTATGCAAATTACCACGCGGGGAATTTCATTGTCAACGGAATGTCAACTCAGCAGAAAAACAAATTTTTCAAAGATGTCAAACACTATTTTTGGAACGACCCTTTTCTATTCAAAACCTGTGCGGATCAAGTGATCCGGCGATGTGTTTTGGGCCAAGAACGTCGTCGACCTCCTACATCTTGCCCAATGACCCACCGGGGGACATTTCAGGTGCCATAAACTACACGCCAAAAAGGATTTTGATTCAGGGATTTTATTAGCCCACTCAATCTACAAAGTCTGCCCATGAGTAGTCAAAAACTGTGACTCATGCCAGCGTCAGGGAAAAATTTCACAGCATGATGAGATGCCACAAAATTCCATCCAAGTGTGTGAAATCTTTGATGTCTGGGGCATAGACTTCATGGGACCATTTCCATCCTCTAAAGGAAACAAATACATACTCCCCCCCCCCCCCCCCCATAGCAGTTGGATTACCTATCCAAAATGGGTTGAAAGCCAGGCGCTCCCATACTAACGATGCTAGAGTTGTAGTTATGTTTTTGAAATCTCTTTTTGCCCGATTCGCGTACCCGAGAGTATTATAAGCGATCGTGGGACTCATTTTTGTTAATGGGACAAATTTGCTAAAGTAATGTCTAAGTATGGGGTCACTCATCGTCTTGCTACCGCTTACCACCCTCAAACGAGTGGTCAAGTCGAGGTGTCGAATCGTGGGTTAAAACGTATTTTAGAAAGGACGGTTGGAGAAAACCGTGCCTCATGGTCCGATAGGCTTGATAACGCTCTATGGGGCAATTTCGTACCGCTTATAAGACACCAATTGGTTGCACCCCTTATAAGCTAGTGTATGGAAAGTCATGTCATCTGCCTATCGAATTAGAGATAGAGCTCTTGTATAATCATTTTAGCTTCTTGCTAGTGTTTTAATATAAATCTGCTGTTAAAAAAAAGAGCAACAACATGATCATTATGTGCAACTTGTTTAGTATAAAACATAATGTGTTAGCCTTCTCATGCCGATACAATAGATGACAGTTTTGATCTTAAAACCGCGGGCGATCACCGGAAGCTGCAACTTAATGAGCTTCGTGATCAAGCATACGAGAATTCTTTGAGCGATAAAGCGCTGGACAAAGAAGCTTCATGACTCACAAGATCAAAAGCGCGTTTTAACGTTGTTTCTTTCAGTGATCAAGTCCTCCTTTTTAAACTCTAGATTTAAGATTTTCTGGGCAAGTTAAGTCCCGTTGTTGGCCCTTTCACTATAACTGAAGTTTTTCCATATGGCACTGCCTAATTATCTCCACTTCAACGGATCAAACCTTCAAAGTGAATTGCCACCGACTCAAGCACTACTTCGGAGGGGACACACCACCCATGGTTGTCCCGAATCTCCAGACTTTCCCTAAGGACGAATGAATTCAAGGATCGAGTCAAGCTATGTGACTCAATTACCAAAAAAACAAAGCGCATTGCTGGGAGGACCCCTTGCTATCCATTTTCTATTTTCTTGTTATTTCTATTGTGACTGTGAGGAGGCTTGTACTCTTCCGATCTTTGTGTTTGTTGTTTGTTGTGATTTGTTTGCAGGAGAAACACAAATTTCCTGAAGTCCTCGCGTGTTCGGTGTTTTGGCCCCGGTCCACTCGGCTTCTAGCCTTTGCTTGCCATTAGTTTGGGGAAATCCGATATCCTCAAGATTATTATCGACTAACATTTATCTTGTAGCACACTTAATAAACGGCTAAAGATTTTTGTGATACTTTCTTCAGGCTTGAGTTATGCATTAGACTTTTTGAAGTCTGTTGGGGTTTTATAAGTCTTGGTGGAAACATTGTGGGACAATGTTTGATTTTGTATGGGGTAGTATGTCTTTGATTGATCTTTCTACTTTGCCCGTGTGCTTCTCACGTACCCCGTTTTCCCACAAAAATATGAAAAATTTTAAAATTTTCAAAAAATAAAAATAAGTATTTTGTCACAATTTTGACTTTTTTTTGCTGGGTAGAATAAGAGTAAATTTTGACCCGATTGAGTGTGTTGAGCTCTAGCTTGTTCATTAATTTTTAGGCTAAGCATTCGCAAAAATTCGCGAAGATTGAAATATGTTAGGATTTGTATGAGTAGGATGCTTAAACAAGGATTATTTGGAAATCTTAAGAGCTCATGTGTGTAATTTGTTGCTTTTTCTCCTATAAGCTCTTAACCGGATTAATATACGTGCTGTTTTTGGAGATTAAACTTAAATCAAGACAAATTTTATGTAATATATAGCAACATTTTAGTCTAAGTTTCAAATTTTTTACTTGAATTTTTCAAATAAGAAAGTTTTCTTTGTAAAAATTAATCATAATAATAAATAAAATGAAAAAATATAAATTAATAATAAAAGTCGAGCGGCTGATAAAAGTCCATAGTAAGACTAAAAATCCGAGACGAGTAAAAGTTTGCGCATTTGCGGCTCACAACCGATGTTGCAGCCTTTTAAAAGGTCGAGGGTTGCAATTGCATAAATGTCTAAATAATTAAATTAATAATAGATTTCTTTTTGTTAAATTCAAATATGCTTTTGAACTTTGACTATTCTATTTTATAAGCTATGTATATTCGGGAAACTTGAGAGTTTTTGAAACCTAAGGTCTGTGAGTCCCGATACTAGTCTCTGTGGGGTGTCAAAAGCCTGGTCACTTAGCCGCAAGGTTGGGATGTGCCGAGACGAAAGTCGCTACATGGGATAATCTCGCCTTCAAACTCATTATTCTTGGGTAGAACGTGAAGCATAGTATTTTGCAAAAACGTTGATCCATGGTTGAAATTCAAAATAGCACATTCACTTAAGAAATAATAAATGTCGGGAGTAAAAAGTTCACAAGTTGCAAGTATGAGTAGTGTTAGCATCTTTACTTATATTTAGCTGTGATTTCGTTTTAAGCTTGGTTTGGATAAGTGAAAAGTTGGAGACGATGAATTTATCCTTTTTGGGGCATTCTCAGATCAAAATGCATCTTGTTCTATGATCCCTAACAGTTATAGAAATAACGAAAGTCAAAATATTCTAAGTTTATATATAAAAAAAATTGAAAAAGTTTTATAAAAATGGGAAAATGGGGTGTTTTATAACTTGTGATTTCTTAACTCTCTCCACAAAAGTCTTTGCTACTTTTCAAAAATTTAGTTTGGAGAAGTTTTGAGGTATTAGGTTATAGAGCATATAATATTGCGTGAGGACACGCAATCGTTTAGTTTGGGGAATTTTGATATGTGTGAAAACACATATCCATTTTATATCAAAAATAGCCCTTAAAAGACAAAATTGTGTTTAAAATGTTTGTATATTGCTTGTTTTATCTTTGTGATTGTGTAGGTACGGATATTGCAAAAATCTCAAGAAAACGGTCAAAACCGGACAAACACGGACACGGGAACGGATAGAGTGTACAAAATCCGGGAATTTGATAGCAAGAAAGGTCAAAAGTCAACTCCAGTCAATCAATGGTCAAACCTGGTCAACCATATAAAAGACAAAACCCTAAAATCCCCAAAACAACCCTTGAAATATACCAAATTGCAAAAATAATCCCTAAACCCTAACGATGTTAACTCTTATAAATATAAAGAGTTAACACCCGTTAACTCTTATATAAACCCAAGCCTGTTAACTAAACCGAGCCCAAATACAAAACTCTTGGCCCAATTTTTTATATAAGCCCGAAGTCAAAACATATAAAGCGGGTCAAAGAAAAGTCAAACACCCACCCTTTTATAAAAGGTAAAAAGCGGGAAAAACGTTTTAACTGTTCATCATCTCTCGCGTTTTACCTCGAGCTCAAAACAAAGGGTAAATTCAAATTGTGGACGTGGCCATGAAATTCAAGTGATAATGTACAAGGTGGCAGAGTTATACGTCATTGTGAGCTCTCATTGGCTAAAACCCAAAAGGGAATGACACGCGGGCAATGAAGGAAACACACTAATCATTGGGATTTTGCATTAAAGTGAGTGCAAAAGAAGCAAAAGGTCTGACACACGGAATGCCACGCTGGCAATCCATGTGCTCACCCCATTTAATCCAACGGTGTAAATCAAGGATCCAATGATTGGTGATATATGAAGGGTAGAGATCAAGACTAAGAGAAGCGGGTACATTCCTAGAAGCTTCTCTTATAGGCTATAAATAGCCCTCACAATCACACACACAATATCTAGTTTTTAGCTTTTAAATTTTTTAGTTAAATTGTAATTTTTAGCTTTCAAAATTTGAGCTTAAGTAGTGTAACTTTTCCAACTTATTGTACTTTTACTTTCACCTTATTGTAATCAGTTTCATGTTAATGAAATTCTCCTTTGTTTTTACCTAATCCGTTTTACCTTACAAGTTTTTAAATCCTCAAATTCTCATGTTACTGTTTGATAAGCTTCTCATAAGCTCCTTATAAGCTCTTTGAGTCTATTAGCTCAAATTGAGCTAATAATAAACATTTAATCTATTTAAACCTTTAAAAATAGACAATTACCCTTGCATAATGGATTTTGAGCTTTTGGATGATAAGCTTACAATGGAAGAGCTTATGGGACTTTTACTAGCTTATCATTGATAAGCTAGAGCTTGTATACAGCTCATTTGAGCATTGATTTGCCTTTGTTTAGCTAAGGCTTTGGTAAGTTTCTTATTTCCTTTTCTGTCTTAATTTCCTAGCTTAATAGTGCTTAACTTTTGCTTATTTCTTGCTTATTTGTGCTTATTGTCATCTTATTATGCTTATTGAATATGTTTGATTATCTATTTTTGAGTTTAGTAGTGTAGATTTCAGATTTTCATGTTTTGTCTTAAAATTCATCAAAAATCAAAAAAATATTAGCATAATAAGTAGCTGTTAGATTTTGGCTTATTTGTTTGTTGATATAGCTTTATTAAGGTGATTATAAGTTAGTTATTATCTGGTGTTTAAACTTTGTTCAATAGATTTCAATATTATAAGCTTAAATGGATTTTGAAAATTCTAAAGGGGTGTTTGGGATAACAGACTTGGCTACAAGTTGAGACTGCATTTGGCCAATTCATCTTGTGTTTTTGGTTTAAAATCTCAATTTAGGTTTGTTTAAGCTAGTGTCATAAGTCAGAGAAGGGTTAATCTGGTTTTCATGAGTTAAGTATGCATAGGGTCATAATCTGTCAAAAATCACTTTGCATTATTAGCTTAATTCATGTCTAGCTTCTGTCATTACTTTATTTGCATTTAGTTTAGTGTTAAATTAGTGTAGAGTTAGTCTCTTATAGCCTGCATAATAGGAATTAAGTTTTGTGCCTTGGTAAGTGCAAATTGCATCAGATACTAACATAAGACAAATGGCCTCTTTCATGATTAAATATCAGATGGATAAAGTTGTGGTTAGGATTGGAAATTTAGCATTCATATAGTTCTAGGTTCATAGTTAATAGGTTTCAATTTGCTTTTTGAAGTTAAGCTCTTTTGATAATCTGTGTTTAACTTGCAAAATAGCTTTTTGTCGTTCAGCTTTCAACTACCAAAGTCAGCAAATGCTGGCTAAGTTGTCTGTTTTCAAAAGGTTTTTTCAATAAGCTCTTGTTTTCTTTATATCTTTTTAAAAGCATTTTCAAAAAGCCACTTAGTCAAGCTTTAAGAAAATATAAGTTCCATAGCTAAAGTCATTCATTTGTTACCTTAAAAATTAGATCAAACTTAGCCTTTGGGCCTGTTTGGTTTCAAAGTTTTCATAAGAGCTTATTTAGATTTTCTGCTTATGGCTTATATTCTAGTACTCATTTCTGTCATTTTAAGCTTATTAGGGTAGGGTTAGGTAGGAAATTTAGCTTATAGTTCTTTGTCATAGCTTATTTAGTTTTGTAGCTTAAAAAGTTTTCTATAAGACCAAAAAGATAGTTAAGTGTATTCTGTCTAGTTTTAAGCTGTTTAACAACTTATTTAGGGCTTTTCATAAAAAGTTTCTTTTATTAAAAGTATTTATTTTCAACTTTTCTACAACTTTGTTTTTTAAAGTTTTTCTAAAAAAAAGGGGGACGATGGAAATCGGGGGTGAGCAAGGCTCGAACCCCCGATCTCAACATCTTCTACCCTTTTAAGCAACACAGCACACACACCACTACCAACGCGCCCTGAGGTCTTTTTTGTTATTCCTTTACAACATTTAATTTTTATACACGTTTTCTCCTATTTAGCTTATAAGCTGTTTTAAGCTTATTACACAGCTTATTCCATAAGCTGTGTAAACAATCTTATTTTTCCTAGGTTCTACTTAGTTCAAGCTATTTTCTGTATTTTTTTAGAATTTTTATAATTAGTTTGTTATTTTTAAACATTTATTTTTATTAAAAACTTTAAAAAATCATAAAAAAATAGAAAAATAATCAAAAAAATATAATTCTTTTTTAGAAAATTTTATTTTATCGTAAAGTTTCTAGGAAAATTAGTTTTACTTTCGTAGGGTTTAATTTGCAAAATTTCATTTTTTAAAAGAACGGGATTCGTTCTCGTTTATATTTTTCGTGTTTTTAAGCTCATTTCCATTCCGTTTTTGTTCTAGTTTTCTTTAAAATTACTTTTTAGTCAATTAGAGTCTATTTAAAAAGAAAAATTCATTTTAGGTTTAAATTTATGAATTTAGGGTTTTTAATTGCAATTTAAGGTTCCCGTTTTGCGTTTTTAGTAAAAGTTTAATTTCCCGTTATTTGTGTTGTGCTTAATTGTTATAATTTGCTCATTTTAAT
Source organism: Tanacetum coccineum (assembly GCA_026074375.1). NCBI lineage: Eukaryota > Viridiplantae > Streptophyta > Magnoliopsida > Asterales > Asteraceae > Tanacetum > Tanacetum coccineum. The sequence continues at coordinate 29,767 of BQNB010039632.1, forward strand.
TTGTAGAAGTAGATAATCAAATCAATCTTTGTTTCCAATTCAAATCATTGTTCGAACAACAAACATGGTTTCTATTTCACAAATCGTTGGGGAATAACGACTCGGGAATCATACTTCCCGGTTTATATACGTATTATATTATATATATATATATATATATATATATATGTGTGTGTGTGTGTGTGTGTGTGTGTGTGTGTGTGTGTGAAGATTTTCCTTTTTACCTTTGTCTTTAAAGGTAATTTGGTAATTTTCTTTCATATTATATTTTATATTTACTTGTGTTGCTTTACTTAGCAATCAATGAAGTAGGAGTTGAAGCACTTGAACTTAGTAGAGCTAGTTTAGCCTTGATTTTGTTGTATTTGGCTTCAAAGTCCGTCGTAGACCTTAGTTCTGGTTTGTGCTGAGAGAAGCTGATAGGTTTTGGTTGAAAAGGTGATTTATATGAGGGAACTGAAGTTTTTGACCAGCAGTCTCTTACAAAATGACCCTTCTTGCGACATTTGTGGCATTCAATTTGGTCAGTTTCTTTTGCACTGCTGAACCTTTGAGTACCTTTTTTGAAGAACCTTTTAGACTTGGCTAAAAGAGCTCTTGCTTGATATTCTTCTTCTAGGTCATTCAGATACTCATGACTACTTCTTGTATCCTCTTCATCACCAAGACTATCTTGAAAGTCTTGGACAATAGAGGTAGAGAAGGAGGCAGTTGACAAAGGTATTGCAGAGACAAGAGATTTGTTCTTTTCAGTCTCATAAATACTGTCTATTAGGTTTTCTTCATATTTGAGTTTACCAAATAGATAAGCAAGCTCAGAATCTTTCATATGATTTGTGTTTCTGAGACTTTCGCAGAAACTTAGCCACTTCTTTGGTAACCCATTTATAAAACCAGTATTTATTTCAAGCTTTGAAAGTTGGATGCCATCATTTACTAACTCATTCATCAAAGCTTTGTATCTGGTGAAAGTTTGGGTTAGTGTTTCACCTTCTTTGAATTTGAAGGTGTTGTAACAAAACTTTAGGTCCATGACCCTACTTTCTTTCACATCACAGGGGCCCTTGTGATACAGTATCAGGTCATATCAGGTTGATTTAGTTGTTAGGCAGTTTATGACAGAATTTATTTGGTCATCTGAAAGGACATACATGATGAGACTTTTAAGTCGCTGATCTAAGTTAGCAGCCTTTCTCTCATCCCCATGGCTTATTTTGACCAGTTGCCATGGGGATAAAAGGACCATTTTTGATAATGTTTTCAAATTAAGGTTTAATACCAATGATGTGGCACATGAACCTCTTTTTCTAGTTGGTGAAATTTTCCACTTCTAGTACAGGAGCGGCATTTAACTGGCCACATCTATATTCAAGAGTCTGTAGTACTTCTACTGCTGCCATTTAAGATGAATCTTGATTTTAATTTTTTTTGAGCAGTTATAAAAACTTTGAAAAGGTTTTATAAATCAGCCTGCTCTGATACCACTTGTTGGTCCCTTGGAATCTGATATAAGGTTTATCAAGTTAAACTAATTCCATGGCAACAAAGTGAGCTTTAAACAGATATATATGAAGAATATAAAGAACTAATTTAAAACACGCATAAGTAACTTTTCAACGTATAGGTTCTTATTAACATCAAATAAAGAATCTATGACACACCTTGCTTGCGAAATAGCAAGGTGGTTGAATGAAAATTGAGGGTATTATCTCTTTCAAACTTAAACTCTAACCAAAGTTAAGAGAGTAAGAAAACAAACTACTTATGACTAAACTAAAGCTTCAGCTTTCAGTAGTACCGTTCAGTTTGTTTGAGAGATAAATGAACTCTTCAATGTGTATCACATTAATTGGAAGAGATGCATTTACTCTTGGAATCCCTTTCCTTTTATAGGCAAAGGAATTAGGGTGTACAAGTTAACCTAGTACCTTCATGCAATTGCAATCCAATGGGTGACTGAATACCATATAATGCAGACAATGCTCTAAAGTAACCAGCTAACATCAATTTAAAGGAAGTTTATGTACTTATATACAACTAGATGAAACACATTTTCCCAAGGAGATTGCTTTATTCCTTTTGACATAAAGCAATCTTTTTCCCGCCTTGTAAACCTTCTAGAAGTAAAACAAACGTTTCAATCTTCTGTTAAGGAATTAGACAACGTTCAACTTGGAATTGTCAACCAAGCTGAACTGAATCTCTTTGCATAGGCCTTCTTCAGTTTCTGATCCGCTGCATAAACTGAAGTGAAGATACTTTATAATCGACTACATTGCCCCCATCTTGTACCACTGATTTGTCATGTCATGTACCAATTTAAGATTATTAGCTAACTTTCTCGATAATTTTGGGTTTTATAATTAATGAATTTTAATTTTGTTGTTAACAAGCATAATAGTCTGCGCGTTGCCGCGGGCCTTCATTTTTTTCGAATCGATTACATCTTATAATTAAGTTAGCAATTTTAGTTAACAATATATTGTAGTTCTAGTCGTGGCAAACACAAAAGCTGCCCTTAAATTTCTGGCACTTTTACCTGATATATATAATTTCAGTTTGTCCCGAACACTTCTAGTTTATCAAGGTCACATCTTGTAATTCACGTGAACATTTAAACGGTACAGTTTAAAAAATCACAGGTCATGCGATTAAAGAAATGCACATTTGTTCCTTTTTCTAGCAGCAACATGAGGAGGAGTAAAATCGAACGTATCTTCTTTAAGCAACTTGTAACTGTACACAATCGAAAGGCCTCTGTTCAGGTTCCCTGCCTACATCACATTTTGATTTAAGACACATATTATCAGTCAAAGATTAAGTTTCTTAAATACGAATGAAGCAAACTTAGATGTTTTTTCTTGTGCATGGTATTTCAGCAACCTAACCTGATTTGGTTCATCGCTGGACATGTGCTTTTCCAGCTATAGAACCTTGGTCCATATGCAAGAATGATCGGCCACAGAAGCATTAATCAACTGCTGATTGGCAGTACGCTTGTTTGCGTTATCATATTCATCAATCCTCTTAGAGATATGTGTAAAGAAATTAGAATATGTTTTATTAATGCTAGATATGTACCAATAAAGTGAATTGTTTTTTTGTTTTATAGCTTAAGCTCACCATACGGAGGACTTGAGGGATGCTTGGTCTAGGGTCGGGAGAAGCAAGTTTTAGAGTTGCAAGTTTTGAAAGACTTAGTTGCAAATCAGGTGCCCCCTCGATATCAATATTATGATAAACCGGAACATGTAAACTGACCCGGTCAATGCATTTCCAAACTGACCCAATTAGTGTAGGTTGGGTCAAATTTTCCACCTGTGGTTTAAGTCTAAAAAACTATCAGGCCTTTTTTGCGGTAAGAAAACTATGATTCTTTATAGAAGTCAGTTAGGAGTTTCTTGTAAAAACAATTAGTGTGAAATAGATTTGAAGTTATGATCGTGTATGTACTGAACGTTAAATACTCTCTGTTTACATGCTTACAATAAAAAAATGCACATTTTTTCCAATTTTAATGATAGCAAATAAATAAATGAAATGTGGAGTCTTACAATTAAGAACTGTGAAGGTGGTGGAAAGATCAACCTCGGGCAGGCGTGAGCTCAGCATCATCATATTAAATCACTGAAAAGGAAAAATACGACGGTTACAAAGACAGACCAACAAAAAGTGTGGCGTGAATATCTTAATAAACAATCAACGGAACTCTGTCTTGGATAAAAAAATGGCTTATTTACTGGAAAAAGCCGATAAGGTAACCCAAACGGCCCGAATATCTTAATAAACAATCAGCGGAACTCTGTCGTGGGTAAAAGAGTAGCTTATTTACTGGAAAAAACTAATAAGCTAACCCAAACCCCCTGAAGTAGATGAACATAAAAAAGGAAGAACCGATACCTTGAATATGCGACCGCAGCAGAACTGTTAGTTGTACACCAGGCTGCCAAAAGAAAAAGGAAAAAAAATCAGACTGATATGAAAACATAAAACACACGGGGGCTTAATTCTTGCCATTAGCTTTATACAGGCTGAACCTCAAACAATCTAATTAAACTATCTTATTTACTATGCACAACAACAAAACAAACAAAATGCTAGAAGGTGTAAACAAACCTCTGGTGCAAAAATAGCATCGTTTCCAACTGGCATAGATACGTTAAAAGGAACTTCAAAACAAAAAATCAATATTAAGAAATGCTTGTCTTACAAAATTTTAGATGATTGGAATGAGACACATTTACAGTCAGTAATCGAACCTATTGTCATATAGAATATCGCGCAGTGGCTCCAATCTAATATAAATTTTTTCATTTAAATCCACGGTCAAGCGTTTCAGTTCTGTATTAATTATGTGGAACTATTGCTCATTATGAAAACCACTTACTGTGTCGAATTATCTTGTTGATTGTGATCTGTTCTTTGCTCTCATTTTCTAATAATAAAGCTTCTCGCAAGATCTGGTCATCTGCACACTCGTCGTATCTTGGCAAAGGCGTTTCTTCGGCGAGTGATACCTGTTTATTAAAATGCAGAATATAAAATTAAAGAATAAACACAATCGATAAACAATCATATATATTTCAAGTCACCCTTAACATACCTGTGCTACTCGTGTGGCTATTGCATCTTGCTGCAGCAACTACTGTGGTGAGCACTGACAGCTTTGAGGGTGTTCGTAGTCCTGCTTCTCTATGTATGTGCAATTGAATACAGTGCAGTGATGGCCTAAGGTTTTGGCTATTGGGAGGTAACCATCGCGGAAACGGGTGTCATGGTAGCCTGCAGCAAGTTCCAGCGCGTGGGACTAAGTTACAAATGGCATACTAAATTACCTATTTTAGCCCGTTACACAACTTGTTTGACACACCCATTTCATCACATGCGTATATTTCAGATTTTCATATAAGTGTTGCGCAAAAAAACTGCGACGGTACTTGAAGTAGGCTTACCAGAGGATATTTATTATATATCAAAGGAAAGTTTTTTTGGGCATAAGGCAAAAACAAATTACGCATAGTGAATAAAGAAAACCTCTAGAGATGAAAGCCACCTTCCATTGAAATGCTTATGAAATCCATCTGTTGAGTTTTGGTCCTCAAACTTCACCAAAATACTATGCCGGTTCTTCATTCGATCACCCCTAAAACCCAAGCTAACAATTAATCACAAAGCTTGCTTATAAAAAAACAACAAAAGGCATTGTCTGTCTTACAAAATTACAGGCGCGTTATATTCGTTCGGATTCCTTAATATGCTTTTTTATGTGATAAAAAGACAACATATAGTCGGCATTAAAAAAACCTTATAAATCACACATATAGCAACCAAGACAACTCTATAATGACTATTAAGCACTTGCTAAGTTTGATAGTCAAGTGGTATAAATGCAAACAAACCTCTGCTAAAGCCGAATTGACTGATATAGTTCTCTACTAATACAAAAACAAGTTAAATCGACCAAATAAATAAGCAACGAAAAAAAATTAAGCCATAAGCTGCAAAATAGGCTAACAAATGCTAATCAAAGCACCTTAACTTATCAACACATTCACTTATTAGGGCAGTAAAATACACCTTCTAGTACTTTTTTTCGTAGTTTATCGTATTTAGTTAGCAAATAAAAATCCAAAAGTGCATCCCTCATCAAGCATTTATGCTTTACCTCAGAGATGCAGACATCCAACTTATCATTTGAAGCTTCATCATGAAGAACTTACGGTGCCATTCAGTGACGAATCCAAACTTCAACACCAAAAAACAATGGGAAAGAATCAAAAATTGAAATCTTAGGAAAAACCCAAAAAATCTACCATACAATATAAAGTAAAATTAGGGTTAACAAACTCACTTGAAGATCTTTATCTTGTTCTTCCAATATCAAAATCCTAACTCATATGCTTTCCTGGAAAAAAAATACGAAACGGCCAAAACAAATTTAAGGTAAGATTAAAATTATTTTTTCCCCCAAAATCAAAAGAGAAAAGAAAAAACACATGCCAGATAATTTTTGTATCATGATTTGTGATGGGAGATGATAAAAAAACGGCGGGATTTGATGAATATGGAGGCGGTGGTATTGTGAGGAATCAAAACGTTGAGACAGTTCTGGAATATAGTAGAAGAGTTTTTAAAGAAAGAAAGAAAAGAGACTGGGCTAATGGCAGCCCAAAAAAAAATTAGCCCAACAGTCAAAACGACTGCGTTTTTTTGACAAATGTGTGCATTTATTATAATGCTATTTCATGAAACGTTAAAAAATAACATACTAAAAAAATAAAGTATAAACAAGCATTAAAACATCTAACGGTCATCACTCATCGCACTCATCGCTTTTAAATGCTCCACAAGTCGGTGAAAAAATTGGTGCACGAAGTTTATGCACACTTTAGCGTATGTGTGTATGTTGTGTACCTTTCATCCTACACGTGTCCCTCTTATTTGGGTTTGCCTGCCCCGTACTTAATTTTCTCCACCGAGCTCTTTTCAAATACTTTTTCAGATGTCCAAAATGCCCTTCATCTTTAAGAAACACAACAAAACTTGCATTAAAAAAACTACAACATCACAGCCTATATTTGGGTGCAAAAAGATTATGTTCACTCCACAAATTAATTGACTGACTTATGTTAGTTGTTAGATGATAGAGCTTCAATAAATGACTTAAAAGTGAAAGTATAATTAAATAAAGGATTTTTTTAACTTGTGTATGAGAAGCACATAATACAAAGGATCGAGAGATATTATGTGAGTGTAATGTTTATTATTTAATAAATATGAAGCCCCACAATACATAAAATATTATTTTTGTTTACTCACATAACTTCAACATTACCTTCTCATGTTCAATTTGAACATGAGAGGATCCCAATCCTAATATAAAACGCTAATTGCAAAAAATTAAAACCTACTAAAATATAAAATATATTAAACTGATATCTCTCGAATAAATTTAAAAAGGGAGGTGATATATCACACTTTAATGCTACGCACGCCTGATGTTTCCTAACGTGAAGGTACGACCTCGCGCTCTATCGACGCCGCTTGTTAGCGCGCTATTTTGATTGTTTTAAAACAAAACTCGTTTTTTTTGTCATCGCAAAATATTTATTTGGTATTTATTTTTGGTTCTCATTTATCTAATGCTCTACAAAAAGTGTTTTAATAGGGATAAATGACTTTTTGTACCCTTATTAGATATACTTTTGTTAAAAAATTTACATTTTCTTACCCACAATGATGTCGTTAACCTATATTAAATTGGAGGGAAAATATCCAAATGGTTATATAATGCTTCCTATATTTTATCCAAAACTCATTTTTAACTAATAAAATCACCCATATAAGTGATTGTATATATAATATTATATATATATATATATTACCAGGAGGAATGTATGCCACATCATAATGCCTAATAATCATCCCATAAAGCCATGTCATCACATTGTCATGTCATCAAGCCACCTCACCCCATAATAATCCGGAATAAAAATGTGTCTACTAATCATCCCAAAAAGCCATGTCATCAAGCCACCTCACCCCATAATAATCCAGAATAAAAATGACAACTATGGGATTCGAACATGGGTTTCTTCATACAAAGACAATATACTCAACCACTAAAGCACTTTAGTCTTTGTGATGAAACTCTGCAAATCAAGATATGCATGCTTAAAAAACGTATGCTACTAATTTGAATGAGTTGACTGATTTTCAATTAACCTACAGATGTTAAAATAACTAACAATGGCATGTTTACAACGAATTTAAAATCCTCTTCATTCACACCTTCCATTCTCAATTCATAACCTAAAACGTAAAGATTTGGCACCAATAACCAAGACAATAGGAAGATCATATCATTATGTCAATCGAGCTTCAAAACAACCGCCCAAATCATATGTATTCCATACCACACGCACACAACTCAAATCATATAATCGAATCGCTAATGATTTGATCTGATTGATGCGACTTCAGGTGAAGATCTGACAATCGTATAATGAAGGTAATGGATTACACAATTTTATGTTATTATTCCCATACTGTTTGTATTTGGCTAATCAAATTTATATAATTATGTTACTGCTAAATATTATATCGAATCAAATATGTTCATTTTTATATAAAATTTTGATTTTAATTTCTTTTAAACAAAGTTTTTGATTTTTTTTCTTTTTTTGATGATATTAAAGTGGAGTCTGCACAAGATGGTTATGGAGACTAATGCTAAGGTTAGTATACATAATGCTATATTATCACAAAACTTATAAGCGAATTTGAATGCTGTAGTGATCGGTTCTGATCATTCACCTCTTCTTTACTTTTGTTCCGATTAAATCGAATTAGATTAGCCGATTAGTTTTGTATGACAATTTTGGGATTATTTTTGTTAGGATAATTTCAGTTTTGGATTAAAAATTTCAAATTATTTGATTTATTTTCAGACCGATTGTTTAATGCAAGTCCTCAATGAATTTTTGTTTTTTTTTAAATTGTTGTTCGCTTTTTACAGTCACCACACCGACCAAACCTGCTATATGTGTTAATACAAATAAACCAATAAAAATATTTATTTTATTTTATGATCTTTTCATGTTTTGTTGATAACAATAAGTAAAATCTACATGAAAGTAAACTACTTAAACTAACACATAAACATTACTTTTCTATTTTTAGCATTACATTGATTTACAAGTAAATTATGCAAACCATTATTTACATCATGTATAACATCATCATTTGCAGCATATCTTAGGGCAATCTTACAAGATTATACATGATCTCTCAAGATTTTGCAAATCAAAATTCGGATTGGGTTACTGTGCGCCGATTATGTTGGTATATACTAGCCGGTTCTGTTCTGCAATAGAACTGGCAAAACCGGGCTACAGTAGAACTTTTGGCTATAAATACCAAGCCATTTCTCTAATCTACTAATCATTCTCTCTACTCTTGCATAGTTTCTTTTAGCATTTTGTAGGTAAATTCTTTCAAAGAAGAAATTGCCAAACACCCCTTTTATGACGATCAAGTTCCAAGAATCTTGTTTCAGATCTCCATAGCATCTTCAAGTTCACATTGCTGAATCTTGTACATCATTTAGTAGTTGTAGATATATTCATCATCTTTGTAAATCAAGTGTAGTGTTGTTAGGTCGATTCTACAGTGTGAAGAATCCGGTATTTAGCTTTGTACCATTAAAAGGTGTAAGCAACGTTGTGAGGCTTCTCCGCCGGTTAAAAGAGTGTGGTGACTAGTGTTTACAAACTCTTGAGTAGGTGACCCGGGGAGTGGAGTATGGCAAGAAGGTGTCCTTGTAGCCGAACCACTATAAATACTTGTGTTTTGGTTAAATCTTTATAACCCTTACTTTTACTTGCTTTATATCTTCTTCATCAAGCATCAATATTGTGCAAACTTTACATAAGAACCTTACAAAATTTTAAAAAGTAATTGAAAACTATTCAACCCCCATTCTAGTTTTCAACAATTGGTATCAAGAGCGGGTTATCAAAGTTTTTAAAGTATACTGTATTTTTAAACGATCATGGATTTGGAAAACTACAAAGAAGGTAAATCTATGCAACGAACACCTCTCTTTGAGGCTAACTGCTTTATATATTGGAAAAACCGTTTTGAAACTTATGTGAAGTCTAAAGATATTGATTTTTGGTACATTATAGTTTATGGTAATTACAAACCTACCATCAAAGATAAAGATGGTAAGGATCTAATCATCACTTATGAAAAATTTAATGAAAACCATAAGAAAATGATTTCAGAAAATGATGAAGCAAAAATAGTTTTATACAATGTTTTACCTAAAAAAGAATACGAAAGAATTTGCATGTGCGATACGGCTCAAGATATTTGGAAATCTTTAATAATTACCCACCAAGGTAACAAACAAGTTAAGGATAACAAAATAGATATTTTTGTTCAAAAATATAAAGAATTCATTATCACGGATGATGAAACTATTGCTTGTGCTTTTGCTAGATTTAATAATATTATTACATCATTAAAAGCACTTGATGAATCTTTTTCAAGTCGTAATCATGTTAGGAAATTCTTGAGGGCTCTTCCCACCAAATGGCGTCCAAAGGTTACCGCAATAGAAGAATCCAAGGACTTATCAACACTACCTCTAGATGAGCTCATCGGCAATCTAAAAGTTTATGAGGTAGTACTTAAAAAGGACTTGGAGATTTCTAAGAGCAGGAAAGAAAAATACAAATCACTTGCTCTCAAAGCAAGAAAAGTACTAAGTGAAGAAGAGGCAACCTCTTCGGATAGCGATGATGAAGAATACGCCATGGCGGTAAGATATTTCAAAAAATTCTTTAGAAGAAGAGGAAAGTTTGTCCGCCAACCCTATGACGACGAAAAGAACTTCCGGAAAGTAAAAGAAGACAAAAAGGAGAAGGATGATCGAATATGTTTCAAGTGTGGTGATCCAAATCACTTTATTAGTGATTGTCCCAAACACTCCTTCAGTGATCAAAAGGCGTTCGTTGTCGGTGTTAGAGCGATAGTGAAGATGATTCCAAGAAGGAAGAAATATGTCTCATGGCACACGACAACAATGAGGTATTATCCGACACTCCTTACTATAGTAGCTCATCTTTAGATAATGAATCATGGAAAATGAGTATGATAAACTATGCAAAATGAGTCTTAGGATTATCAACAAAAACAAACAACTAAAGGCAAAAAATAAAGTATTAAAAAAGGAGGTTTGTGAACTTAAAACAAGAGTAGAACAACTAGAAAGAAACAAAGAAATTAGTCTTGAATGTGAATCATGTGTCAACCTTCAATCTCATGTGTCAATCTTCAATCTAAAATTAGCTCACTAACTTTAAAACTAGCTAGCTTTGCAAGAAATGCTTGAAATGCATAAACCACCAAAAGATAAATATGGAATAGGATACACAGAGGACATAACTTCTACTAGTAATACTAAAACCAAAAAGTTGAGTCCTAAAAATATCAAAATGCCCTCTATAGAACCGGCGTCGCCGGTTCCCTTTGCAAGAGAACCAGCTAGTTCAGACGAACCGAACCGGCTCTCTACAGAAAATGCAAAAAATGTAGGAACAAACATTGTAAAGAAAAATGACTCCGTGTTAATAACTAAAAAGTCTACTTTTAACATTTCTAAGAGTGTCAAACAACCACCAATCTTAAAACTAGGCCAAGGGTTTGGAAAAAGTAAAATCCAAACACACCCTAAAACGCCTCATAGGAACTCCAACACACTATATCCTAAAAGAAACTATCATCAAGTTGGTTGGAACTATGGAACATAACAAGAATATCAGTTCCAGCCTACTATGTTTAACCAATGGGGTCCTTGTCCTCCATATCTATATATGGGTCAACCAAACGGTATGCATAACTTTAACGGACCCATGAGATATTGGGGACCGAATGCTTGAGTTGCTTTATGAATTTAGGTACGTCTAAAAGTCAAACTTGAACCGGATGAATGGATCAAGGATAGTGGTTGCTCAAGACACATGACGGGCAACAAAGATCTCTTCTCATCCTACAAGACCATAGACGGAGGTAATGTGGTGTTTGGTGGCAACACTAAAAGTAAGATCGTTAGAAAAGGTACAATCACTCATAACTCTCTCACTATTCATGATGTTAGTCATGTAGAAAATTTAGGATTTAACTTACTTAGTATAGGGCAAATATGAGATAAAAAATGCAAAGTACTATTTAGTGAAACCGGTAGCAAAATAATTAAAGACGTCATTACCATAGGAAGAGGAATTAGGAAAAATGGCCTATACATAATGAAAATGGGAAACTCTCTAAAAGATAGTCTTTGTCTTTCCTCAATAGATGATACTTTGACCTTATGGCATCGAAGATTGGGTCACGCCAATATGCAACTTATACAATCTAGGAAGGTTGGTTCAGCTAGCAGGGTAGAATCCTCTAATGATGTTACTTTGGGTGCTCAGGGGGTGCCTCCAAACAAGGGAGGAAAATAGTTGATATTGATGCTGATGCAGAAGTGACCTTGATTGATGAGACTCAAGAAAGAAATGATGAAGAGATGTTGTTTGATGTACAAGATGATTTACAAGGTGAAGAAGTTGTTGCTGAAAAAGAAGTTACTGAAAAGAAAGTTAGTGCTGATGATCCAGTTACTACTACTGGTGAAGTAGTTACTAATGCTAATGTTGAAGTTACTACTGCCAGTTCTCCAATAACAACTATTGATGAGTTGACTCTGGCTCAGACTCTAATAGAGATCAAAGCAGCTAAACCCAAAGCTATTACAACTGCTGCTACAACAACTACAACTACAAGACCCAAGGCTAGAAGGGTTGTAGTTCAAGAGCCAAGTAAATTCAAAACAACATCATCATCTTTACAAGCATCACAACTTCCATAGGCTAAAGACAAAGGCAAGACAATAATGGTTGAGCCTGATTTTTTTTGAAAAAGAAAGATCAAATTGCACTTGATGAAGAAGTTGCTAGAAATCTTAAAGCCCAACTACAAGCTGAATTGGAAGAAGAAGAGAGGCTTGCAAGACAAAAGGAAGAAGAAGCCACCATAACCTTAATTGA
>BQNB010039633.1:0-40796 GCA_026074375.1 Tanacetum coccineum
ATAAGGCAAACCTTCAACAAAATCATGCACTTTCTCAGGAACAGAACCAAAAACATAAAGAGACATTAAATCAAGAGGTCCTTAGAAACCAAATCCTTAACCTGCCTATGCAAATCCTCACTCTCCCCCATGTTAGGAAATTGTAAACTAGACTCCAAATCAATATGGCGTTGGATGTCACACAAAGGCGGGGATCTATCAGGCAAATCATTAGGGAAAACACCATAAAATTCCTTATGTAAATGAAACCTAGCCTCAGGAATTTTAATATCCGGAGCCACCTCTTTCCTAATTAGCACAAAAGCATCATCTACCATCTCAAACTCCTCTTCAAATTGATCATCATCAAATACTAGGGGTCTTTCATAATCATCATCAAATTGATCATCATCGAATACTGAGGCTTCTTCATAATCGTCATCAACCACACAATCATCTTCCCATTCTTCAGGTTTAGCAAACAAAGAAGAACCATCACCCTCAAAGAACGGATTTTCTGACTCTTCACCTTTGCTTCTCTGTCCGTTACGATCCCCGTGTCTTCTTAGATTCATCATGTCATTCATTTGATCAGCAAATTGATCAACGAATTGATCCAATCTCTCATCCATTCTCGCCATAATACGGTCATAGACATCACTAATATCCCTGTTTCTCCTTGGAGGCATCTTAATCAGGAACTTCGGCTCTTGATACCAACTGATGTAGTGAGTTAAACAGGATAACTAATTGGATCTGTTGATTCTACGAATACCCAGAAACAATTCTTCCAACTATCGTTGATTCAAACGAATACCGATAATCAGGCAAACTCCAACAACCGTTGATTCAAACGAATACCGATTATTAAGAGAATCTTAGCAAACCGCCAAGAACAAAGCAAAAGCTTTTATTATCAAAACTCAAAAGATTACTTTCAATACAAAGAAAAGACCATATATTTATAGGACAAGTAGAATCAACCTAAAAAGATTGAATCATATGTGAATTTTCAAGTGTTAGTTTAGTAGTTTTATGATTGAAATATTTGTTCGTTATTTGTTTCGGATCTGTTTTTGTGTAGATTATTGTTTAGTGGATAATCGTAGTATGATTTGTTTTATATATTGGTGTTGTATGCTAGATTTTAGTAGGTTTATGATTGAAATATTTGTCCGTTATTTGTTTCGGATCTATTTTTATGTAGATTGGTTGGTTAATCCGATGAGTTCATCGATGGTCGGCAAGTATGATAGTCCTAATGATGATGCTGTATGCTAGATTTTAATAGGTTTATGATTGAAATATCATCAGTTATATTACTTAGCAATATATGTAGTTTTCTTTAATTTCACCGTGGGGATGTTTTAATTTACATATATGTAGTTTTTATATAAGTTGTCTGCTAAGTTTTTTAATTGTTTTCTTGCAGCTGAATCTACTCCGCTCTTAGCATGGTGTGTGTTAGAGTATGATGTTGACGATTGTAATCGGGCTGTGGCGGGTTATCGGAACGTTGTTTATAGGCACGTTCTGAACAAACAACATATATTTGATAAAGGGGAAAACTTGGGATCTCTAAAGTGTTTTAGGCTGTTTGAGAAAGGAATTGCAACTTGCTGGTTCCTAAAGAAGTTTAAGGATAGGTCGACATAAGGTTCTTATTACATGTACCTAGTTTCTTCTACCTAGTTTCTTCTGATGGAGAACCCAAGAAGAAAACAGCTAGTATTTCTTTTGATCTTGGTGATTCCTCTGAAGATGTTCTATGTAAGACAAGGAGGGGGGTTTGGGTCATCAGAAGTCAGACGATTCAGTTGCAACCCGCTTATCTAATGCTTTGGCTAGTAAGAGTTCTGGGGTCAAATCTTTAAGTAAGGGTAGTACAAGCTTTAAAACTGAAAAGAAAGCAGGTTGGTGATACTGATGGTGATGTGGAAAGGACCACCCCTTGCCTGACAAGAAGCAAAGCAAAAAGGAGGCGTGGAAAAGAGGTGGTTGAATGGAAGGACTATACTGATTTTGAATATGACGAAGCTAGTGTTGAGACAAGACGTTTAGTTAAAGAGCGGTTTGTTAAGGGTCAAAATGTTGGTGCACATGAAAGGGATGAAGCCGGTGAGAGTGGAGGTATAGTTGATGAGGAAGAGAATGAATCTGATTTTTTTGTTGAACAAAATTTGGATGCTCCTTTGGAGAAGGATAATGAAGCTGCTGATACAAGTGAGGCTCGTGCAATGGTTGTGTTTGAAAAGAAGGTTGAAGAAGGTAAGCATCTAGCGAAGAATGGTAACAATTTGCTCTTTTTGGTGACTGTTGCTACAATGTTCTGTGTTATGTGTTTGATTGACTATTTCATGTAATGTCTTTTCTTGATAGGTCTGAGTTGTAATGCCCATGTGGGTTGTTTGTTGAGGTGTGTGCACCATATCTATCTATATACTAGGAAGCACAGCCCCCTAAATATTAATGTGGATTCTAGAAATGTTTCTTTTAAGTTTCTGTCATCACATAGTTATTATCAGAACACCACTATCCCTCATTTTGTTATGGTCCATTTTGTTGGAGCTAATTACTTATATTTCATAGTGATTATTCCACACCTTCCTTTAACTAATTCTTTGTTTCATTTCCACTTAAAACACTTTCCTTTAATTAACTCCTTTTTCAATAGGAGGTGATTTGTATAACATTTTTTTCATACACCACTAAACACCTCCTGTTGAAAAAGGAGTTAAAGATACATATCTATTATACTATTACATAAATAACTTATGTTATTTACAAACTGAGTTGTTATCAAAACGATGTCTTCTTCCAACCGCTCTACTTTCGATATCGAGGATGCTTTTTCCACTATGAATATTCTTAACTATTCTTCGGTCTCATCGGATTATTTCCCAGCTTCATCAGGAAGCAGTTCTTTTAACTCTTCGGAAAACTCTAAAGATAATATGATCCCACCAGTATTCTTACCTTTCTACAATAATCCTTGTTTGAAGGACGTACAAGCATTCTATGCTAAGGAATTACCTATTTCATCACCAGATCATATTACTCCACCAGCTATTTTAACTCCATCTCCGATATTACCATCATCATTGCTATTTGATCCTTGATATTTCCTTGTTCCTGAAGAACTATTATCACCTAAGAAGCGAATCCATTCCCCATCTTCTTACTCAACTACGTTATCTAATTCATCTCGGAATCAAAAACTATATTGGTATCAACTATCTTTACTCATTTTAGATACTCCTACTCTAACCTTAGAAATTTAAAATAGAAAATTGCAATTAAGATATATCCTAAAAATATCATGAGGAACAAATCACCAGATATTTTGAAAACTTAGATGGAACTCTCTATTACACCGTATTGAGAAAATGAAGGAAGACATATTAATTATAGAAATGAACATAATAACGAGAGAATAGTGACTAAACACGAACTAAAGATTGAACTTGAGAAGAATCCGTACTCAGATATCAAACTTCAAAAGAAACAATTAGGGCAAAAGGATAACATTGCCTTTGCTCACTACAGAATTTATGATCTTGAACAAATCATTGAGGAGATCCAAGCTCGTCACCAAACAGGTCAGGAAGATCTTTAGGATGTCATCTACCGACTCAAAATCAACAAACCCTTAAACTAGTTTTAGCTTTATCCTAGCCACGAGATGTGTGGAATAAATAAAAACGCTTGTCAAAACTTGACTATGTACAGTAAAAAGGCAAGTTGTTCTTAATACAAAGGCAATCTCGTTATCTACCTTGTTTTTCTTAATACCGCTTTATTCATCTCATCATCATTCATCATTAATTCATCATCACCATTCATCATTCAACCGTCAATTGCATCATTATCTCCGTCTTTATCATTACAAAATCTTACCATAAGTGCTTAAAATTCATTACTCTTTAAGCATTTTAAGTATCACATTCTCTTTTATTATCTTTCAAAACTTGTGATATCATTCTTATGGACATTGCGTCTATTCCGGATTATTTTGAAATTGTAAGTTATTTATATTCATCCATATCGAATTCTCTAAAAAAATAAAAATACCATTTTTGCTCGCGCATTATCCATCAAAATAAAATCCAGCAATGATGACCTTGATTAACATATTTTATTTGATTTAATATTACAGGTCTTTTAAATCTTTAGATTGACAATTATTCACCTCACCGTCCTGATTTCCCGTACTCGGCTTATTTTCTTTTTTCTTCATTTCCATATTCTCTCCCGCAACCCCTCTATGGAGGGTACAACCATCAATAAGTTTTATCATATAAAATTGTTGTATGACGTGATGCCCCTAAAACATGCCAACATGATGATTGTTGATCTATCATTACTTTTTATATTTTTTAATTCAAAAGACCTGCAATATCAAATCAAATCAAATATGTTGACCAAAGTAAGATTTTGTAAGAAAAATAAAAGATATATCCCCTTAAGTTTAAGAGGCTACATAGAAAATTTTGATAAACAAAAAAGTAAGATATATATAAGATTAACAACTGTTATCCTCATGACAACATAATGACAAACAATTGTTGTTTTATGTGATAGTGGTTGGGTTTTTTAATAAAGTCTGCCACAAAATAATTTCCACTTTGGATGGGAAAAAAGTAAGGAATCGAATGATCAAGTAGACTAATATCACTATCGTTTGGGAACACCACTATATGATTTTTTTTGAAAGGCAATATATTATAGAGTGCAAAAAACGTAAACCACAATACACACAAAAGACATCCACTTATCAACAAGATGATTAACAGAAGTGGACCCGAAAAAGAAACAAATACAAAAACTAAACAACAACTACACCAAAATTAAACAAAAATGACCAAGAAGGGGATACAGAAACAAAACATACGAATCATAATGGATACCAACCCAAAAAAAGCCAAGCTTGGCCCACTAACACAAAGCCCATGGAACACCAAAGCTAATTGTAGCAGATGTGCATACTAGAAGGCATATCAGTTGCCGCCAAAACTCAAAACCAGTAGGAACTGCAGACCAAAAACATAACCTTAAACTGCAGATCAGTTGGAACAGTTGTGCATACCAGTAGTACAGACCAATATTGTAGACCAGGTTTTGGCGAAACCAATTGTGCAGACCTGAGAGAACAGGAACACTCACCAAATTACCACAGCACAAACACATATCAGCCTTGAAACTGGAACAGACACAAAGAAAAGCATCAGCATCAGTTGCAGCAGCCCACTTGGCATCAACACCCTCCCAGAAGCAACATGAGATGAGAGGTCGATTAAGACACCACTAACGCATCTCTCGAAAATCAAGCATTCTTTGTGAGTTTCCAAAGCGTACAATCTTGGAAACAAAGTCATAAAGTTAGATGTCCCAAACCAACAATCCTGCCAAAATTTAGACACCGAACCATCACCAATTTTTCTTAAGAAAATCGAATCGAGGTTAATATTAACCTTTAAGAGATCCTTGTTTAGGCTGTAGATCTTTTTCCATGGGCTTACATGAGAATGAGGAATAGGAGTTAAGATATTGGTTTCAAGACGCCCAAAGAGAACTGTAATGATGACTTGTGCCAAAGAGAAGTTACTTGGTCCCCGATTGAACCCGCCACCACCACTTAGTAACATGGGCAAGTTCGAAGCCAGCAAACTACCAATACCAAGTCTCAAACCGCAATCTTTTGAAGAGCAGACATTGCTTCCAAGCTACCCCATGCCGATTTCTATTATCCACATAACCTCACTCCAAAAGAAGTTTGCCCTCAGATTTCAAGATAGCTAATCACACATTTTGGAGCTTTGAATAAGGAGAAATAGTAAGTACCAAGAGCTCCAAGACGGATTTTAAAAGTGTAAGTCTTCCACCGAAGGAGAGCGACCTTGCTTTCCAAGAGAGACGATTGTGAAACTTGTCTATAATCGGCTTCCAATTACAACTTCCATCATGGGTTACACCAATGGGTAATCCAAGATAGGTAAAAGGCAAGGAGGAAGGTTGACAACAAAGGATTGATGCAAGCAAATTAGTATCGCCCACTGTAGCCCCAACTCCAGAAATCTTGCTTTTAGAAAAGTTCACTTACAACCCGATCCAAGTTGAAAACATCTTAGAGACGACAAAGTTTTTAGCGTTTTTGTGGAGACCATTCACCCAAAATTAAAGCTCATCCCGCGAATTGAATATGAGAGAATCTCAACATCATCATTACCTATCTTTAAACACCTTTGAAAATAACTTTGGCTTTTGCTTCCAAAAGCGCACAATGAAAGCTCAACCGCCAAAATGAATAAAAAGGAGAATAAGGGGTCTCCTTGCCTAACCTTTAGATTTTAAAAAACTCTTTGGTAGGTGACCCAATGATGCAGCACCGAAGCATAACCTAGTTGAGACACCACCCTTTTAATCCACATTCTTCAATTTTGAAATAACTCCAATTGCATCATGATGTTTGTCCAGAAAAAGTCGAAGGCTTTTCGAATTCAAGCCTTAGAAGGAAGAGACATCTTTTCTTATTTTTTGTCCACGCAATAATTTCGTTAACCATAAGAGGTCCATCAACTATTTGTCTCCATCTTATAAATACTTTTTGAACCTCGCTAACTACCAAACCAACTACTTGAAGGAGAGGATTGTCAAGAACCTTATCAATCACTTTATATTGACAACAAATTAGACTAATTGGCCGATAATCAGTGGTGTGAAGTGGGTCTTGAATTTTGGAACAAGAGCAATAAAGGATGAGTTACATCCTCTTGGAATAAATTCATCAGTTTCAAAATTGTTTACCATATCAATGAAGTCTTTCCAACTGAGTCCCAATAATGCTTGATAAACTTAAAAGTGAAGCCATCGGGACCCGGTGATTTGTCCGTATCATAATTCCAAGCCGCTTCTTTAATTTCTTCACATGAAAAACATGAGTCGAGTAAAGAAATTTCGAGATCAGAAAGTCTTTTGAAGAGGCTTCTATTGAAGGAAGGATGGTTAGAGCAGGTGTTTGAGAATTTCTTTTTGGGGAATTCCCAGATGTGATTGATGATGATGGGTGGATCCAAAACCCACATCTCGTTTAAGGAGATGCCACGAATTCTAGACTTGAAAAATTTGTTGTTTAATATTCATGAAAGAACTTTGAGTTTTCATCATCGTCTAAAGTCCATTTGAGTTTAGATTTTTGCATGAGATCAAGACGAATGGCATGATCAAGATCATTCAGTTCTTTCTTGAATGAAATACGTACAAAAAGGTCTTGGTCGACTATCTGGTTGTTCTCGGCTTTAGTGTCAAGAAGGTCTAGCTTGAACTTCAACTCACGGGCACGAGTGGTATTACGGGATAGAGTATTTTCACGCCAAGCTTTGAGGTGTTTTTTCAAGGTTTGTAAATTATTTTTTAGAATGATGGCGGGGTGGATGTTGTTTTTGGTGTTAGTTGGGTTGTGCCAAGCAAGGGACACAATGGTGGGAAAATGACCAAAAAGGAGCCATGAGTTGAAATTTTTTAAGGGAATAGGACCAAAGTCAAAAGAGTGAGAAAACGTGTGCATAAAATATATATATAAAATTGTGTGTATAAAAACGTGTAAAAAAATGTGTGTATAAAAACGTGTATACAATGTGTGTATAAAAGCGTGTATAAAAAAGTGCGTATAAAAATGCATATAAAAACATGGATAAAAACGTGTATAAAAACATGTATTTTTAGATGAAGAAAACAACAAAGTTTATTAACTTAAGCGAACAAATTCGTAAAGTTGAGTAACATACATGTCAAATAACCTGATAAGTTTCTGAGTTGGATAATTGGGCCCACAAAAAGCTGACGTGGAGAAGGTCAAAACATAATATCCCGGTTGCCAGTATACGAGGTAACCTGAATGAACACACTTTTGTTGTTCGATAACCTTAAAGTCAAACTTCAATAGTCCAGTAACCCAAATGAACAAAAAAAAGTTTAGTAACTTAGGCGAATAAAAGTTGACAGTTTAGTAACCTGTCTATCTAAAAACCTTTTTATACACATATTTTTATACATGCATTTTTATAGTGTAGAATCGACTTGGAGCCTAACAATGTTAAAAACAAGAAAAAGGAGGGTCAAACCGTATGTACATTTTTATAAAAATATTTTTATACACACGTTTTTAAAAACGTGTGTATATAAATGTGTGTAAAACTGTGTGCTAAAATGTGTGCATAAAAATGTGTGTATAAAAAAGTGTGTATAAAATTGTGTATAAAAACGTGTATATAAAATCGTGTATAAAATGTGTTTATAAAAATGTGTATAAAAACGTGTGTATAAAAATGTGTATACAAAAATGTGTGTACAAAAATATGTGTATAAAAATGTGAGTATAAAAATATGTATATAAAACCGTGTGTAAACATGTGTGTATAAAAACGTTTATAAAAATGTGTGTATAAAAATGTAAATAAAGTGTGTGAATTAAAATGTGTGTATAAAAGTGTGTATAAACACGTGTATGAAAATGTGCATAAAAATGTGTATAAAAACGCGCATAAAACCGTGTATAAATACATGTATAAAAATATGTATAAAAATATGTGTATAAAAACGGGTCTATAAAACCATGTATAAAAATGTGTGTATTAAAACATGCATAAAAATGTATGTATAAAAATGTGTGTAAAAATGTGGGTATAAAAATGTGTGTATAAAAATGTGTGTATTAAAATGTTTGTATAAAAACGTGTGTATAAAACCGTGTATAAAAATGTGTGTATTAAACCGTGTTTAAAAATATGTGTATAAAAACGTGTGCATAAAAATGTGTGTATAAGAACATGTATATAAATATGTGTGTAAAAATATGTATAAAAATCTGTGTATAAAAACGTGTATAAAAATGTGTGTATAAAAACGTGTATAAATTTTAAAGATAATTAAAAAAACATTATAAAAAAACCAAGTTTTGAGTTAAGTATAACGACCGTTAGTATAAAGGACTAACGGTGCAAACGTTCGCGGGCTAAATGAACTAACGTTGCCACATGACGTAGTTATGTACTAACGATGTAAATGGACGTAACTAATAGAGCTGGCGCCAATTTGGTCCAAGGGCCGGTGAACTCAATTTGAACAACCACAAAGACTATTGATGTAATTAAAAATGTTTTAAGACCAAAGATGCAATTGTGCGTCAATCATATATGAGAAAAGTTCATTTGCATACCAGTTTCTCCTCACATACCAAGGGACAAATCTCCACCATCCATTTGAGTTTGATCTAATGATGGGGATTAATCTAAGATCTAATTTTATTTAATGGATAAGATTAAACCTTAAAAAACATCCACCACCCCTTCTTACTTTTGTGTTTTTTAATTAAAACACATTTTTACCCTTATTTTTAAAAATTACATATCGCAAAAACCGCAAAACGTTAAGATACATAAATTACACCATCGTGACGAGCATTAAATTATCTTTCAATAAAGGGGCACTTTCATATACTTTCAACAAACTTTTTTTTTGTTTTTTTTATATTTTTTGTTTTTTCTCGGTGTAGTATTTTGTTTGATATATCACGTGTGATATTACACTAATCTGTAAGTTAGAACACTTCACATGCTTTCGTAAAACGGGTATAAATATTTGTGTGGAACTTCAACTGACTCATCGTTTTTGGCATTGAAAAGTATATATCCTTAGCTTTTCAATCATTTATCATACATAATTTTGGACCTCCAAATCAAAAGAGTTTATTTATAGAAGTTGGTGAATATCGAAGAATTTTATTTTTTATCATCAAACCTACTTGAAGTATCACATGTGATATAACATATTTGTACGTTCGAACACTCAACATGATGTCATGAAATGAGCGTAAGTATTTATGTAAAACATTAAATGGTTCATCATGTTTGATATTAAAAAATAAACATCTTTACCATTCTAACCATATATAAAACATAATTTGGGAAAATTAAATTAAAACACTATTTTCTCACAAAACTATGTTTTAACCTTTTTAATCCTACTAACGGTAATATCACAAGTGATACATAACATTGATTACATGTTAAGAATTTCAAAAATAACCACAGTTAGTGCCACATTATATTGCTTTATCACATGTGATATCAATTATATGTGGAATACCATGACTAATGTCACATTATATTACTTTATCACATGAGATATTATTATTATTTATTTATCACTGGTGATACTACAATGTTAGGGGTAATAAATGTTAAGCCCGGGTGAATATTACTTTATAAAGGTATTGGTATAGGGTTAGTGGTTAGGGGTTTAGGGGTTTTGGTATAGGGTTTAGTGGTTAGGGGGTTAGGGTATAGATTTTAAAGTTTATGTATGTATATCACTTGTGATATTACACATAATAGTTTGAGATTTAGGTTTTTAGTATAGGGTAATGGTCAGGGGTTTAGGGTTTTTGGTATATAATTTAAAGTTTATGTATATATCACTTGTAATATTATACCTAATGGTTAGGGGTTTAGAGTTTTTGGTATAGGGTTTAATGGTTAGAGGTTTAGAGTTTTTGGTATAGGGATTAGTGGTTAGGAATGGGGTTTAGGGTTATTGGCATAAGGTTTAGTGGTTAGGGGTTTAGGGTTTTTGTATAGAGTTTAGTGATTAGGTGTTTAGGTTTTTTGGTATAGGGTTTAGTAGTTAAGGGTTTAGGTTTTGGGTATAAGGTTTAGTATATATCACTTGTGATATTATACCTAATGGTTAGGGGTTTAGGATTTTTGGCATAGGGTTTAGGATTTTTGGTATAGGGTTAAGGGTTTTTGGTATAGATTTTAAAGTTTATGTATACATCACTTGTGATATTATACCTAGTGGTTAGGCATTTAGGGTTTTTGGTATAGGGTTTAATGGTTAGCGGTTTAGGGTTTTTGGTATAGGGTTTAGTGGTTAGGGGTTTAGGGTTTTTGGTATAGGTTTTAGTAGTTATGAAGGAGGTTTAAGGTTTATGGTATAAGGTTTAGTGGTTAGGTGTTTAGGATTTTGGTATAGGGTTTAATGGTTAACTGTTTAGGGTTTAATGGTTACGGATTTGGAGTTTTTGATATAGAGTTTAGTGGTTAGAGGTTTAGGGTTTTTGGTATAGAGTTTAGTGGTTAGGGGTTTAAGGTTTTTGGTATATGTTTTAAATTTTATTTATACATCACTTGTGATATTATACCTAGTGATTAGGGGTTTAGGGTTTTTGGTATAGGGTTTAGTGGTTAGGGGTTTAGGATTTCCGGTAAAGATTTTAGAATTTATGTATATATCACTTGTGATATTATATCTAGTGGTTAGGGGTTTAGGGTTGTTGGTATAGAGTTTAGTGGTTAGGGGTTTAGGGTTTTTGGTATAGGGTTTAGCGGTTAGTGGTTTAGGGTTTAGTGGTTATGTGTTTAGAGTTTTTGGTAGGGTTTAGTGGTTTATGTATACATCATTTGTGATATTATACTTAGTGGTTAGAGGTTTAGGGTTTTGGATATGAGCTTCGGTGGTTATGGGTTTAGGGTTTTGGTATAAGCTTTAAATTTTATGTATACATCACTTGTGATATTATACCTAGTGGTTAGATATTTAAGGTTTAGGATTTTAGGTATGTGGTTTAATGGTTAAGGGTTTAAGGTTTTTGGTATATATTTTACAGTTTATGTATATATCACTTGTGATATTATACCTAGTGGTTAGGGGTTTAGGGTTTTTGGTATAGATTTTAAAATTTATGTATATATCACTTGTGATATTATATCTAGTGGTTAGGGGTTTAGAGTTTTTGGTATAGATTTTAGTGGTTAGGGGGTTTAGGGTTTTTGGTATATATTTTAAAGTTTATGTATATATATCACTTGTGATATTATACCTAATTTTTAGGGGTTTAGGGTTTTGGTATAAGGTTTAGTGGTTAGGGGTTTAGGGTTTTTGGTAAAGGGTTTAGTGGTTAGGGGTTTAGGGTTTTTGATATAGGGTTTAGTGATTAGGGTTTTTAGTATAGGGTTTAGTGGTTAGGGGTTTAGGGTTTTTGGTATAGGTTTTAAAGTTTATGTATACATATCACTTGTGATATTATACGTAGTGGTTAAGGGTTAAGGGTTTAAGGTTTTTTGTATATGGTTTAATGGTTAGGGGTTTAAGGTTTTTGGTATAGATTTTAAACTTTATGTATATATCACTTGTGATATTATATCTAGTGGTTAGTGGTTTAGAGTTTTTGGTATATATTTTAGTGGTTATGGGTTTAGGGTTTTTGGTACAGATTTTAAAGTTTATGTATATATCACTTATGATATTATACTTAGTGGTTAGGAGTTTATGGTTTTTGGAATAGATCGTAAAGTTTATGTACATGTCACTTGTGATATTATACCTTGTGGTGCAGGGTTTATGGTTTAGTGGTTAGGGGTTTAGGGTTTTTAGTATAATATCATTAATAGATAACGTATGAAAACAGAAGCAACCGATTGATAACTGCAGAAAACGTCTCAAAACGGCCAAATACGTCTGATCGTGGACGAAAACGCGCGAAAGCTGACGAAAACGCGTGAAAGCTTAAGAAAACGCGTGAAAGCGAACGAAAACGCGCAAATGCGGACGAAATTGTGAGAAAACGTATGAAAACATAAGAAAACCTGCGAAAATGTAAGAAGATGTCACAAAACGGACGAAAACGAAAGAAAATGTGTGGAAACGAAAGAAAAAGTAAGAAATCGTGCGAGAACGTCTAAAAACAAACAAAAACGCGCGAAAACGGACGAAAACCTACGAAAACAAACGAAACGCGCGAAAGCTGACGAAAACGCGTAAAAGCTGACGAAAACGCGCGAAAGCCGACGAAAAAGCGTAAATGCGGACGAAAGCGTAAGAAAATGTCCAAAACGGACAAAAACGTGTAAAAACAAAAGAAAACATGCGAAAGCGGACAAAAAAAGAAGAAAAAAGTGTGAAAACAGACGAAAACGTATGAAAACCTGCGAAAACAGACGAAAACGTGCGAAAACGTAAGAAATCGTGCAAGAACATAAGAAAACGTGCGAGAACGTTTAAAAAGAACGAAAACGCGCGAAAACGTACGAAAACAGACGAAAACACGCGAAAGTGTACGAAAACGTGCGAAAGTGGACGAAAACGTATGAAAACGTACAAAAACGTATAAGAACGTACAAAAACGTAAAAAATCGTAAAATAAACGTAAAAAACGTAAAAAACCATACAAAATGTCAAAAAAGTTAATTAATTGCAATTTGGGCAAGATTTGCCAACTCTACAAATAATGAGGGAGTGGTTAGTGTGAGTTTTAGATATATATCTAGTTAATGAATGAAAGTAGCCTAAGTTAGTTTTCCATTTAATTGGCTCACGAGAAATGGGACTTATATAATGGGTCACGATCACAGATCCAACCTTTTTAGCATGATTTATTTATTTGCTTGGTTATTACATTACTGTAAAATACCGGTTTCGTGGTCCGTCTGTATGAGCAAAGCTAACTTACTTGATAACAACAAAAGATAATGTATAGAATCACAAATAAAAACAACAAAAGATTACTGAATTAAGAAAACTTAAATGTCAATCTGATATATGAAAGATTGTCGCAAAAACTAAGTATAGTAAACCATGTACCTTGAAAGCGCATAAAGAACTTTTTTGTAAACCACGCTAGTAAAAGTGCAATTTGTGTAGTTTTCGTCTTTGCTACAACATATCCTTTCTTACTCTCCAATTTTGTACGAAAGTTAGGACAAACAAATTTCTAGAAAATTACGTAACTTTGTTCATTTATAAGACATACAATCTAATGACTTATTGAAAAAACGTCTAAACGATACCCTTGTTATGTGAGAAGTTATTTAACCAAATGACTGTGGGTTCAAACACTACTTAAGACATAAATACTTACCTAAAGTTCAAGCTCTAGATGGTATGACGGGTGAATGGGTGATGGATTCGCATTGTAGGATATTAGGAGTAAACTTAACATAGGTTAGGGGGTTAAGTGTACATTGTAATTTAGATTAGAATAGTATTTGATACTATGGATGTTTCCTATTTTGATTTAGGAAAGTTTTCTACCCATAATTCTATTATAGGGACGAGGGGGATTGCTGGTTATTAATGCTTCTTTCCTCGTGTGTAATAGCTTTATTAGGGATTTTAATAAAGGTTTGGTTACGAGGGTTTATTTAACGTGTGCGTACATTTTCTTTTTGCTCATTCGTTAATTAATCAATGTTAACGTTTGGGGTCACGCGTGTGTTTTCTTTGAGTTTATATTCCGCGCTAGCTTTCAAGGTTTGTTGGGCTTATTTTTTCAACAAATGGTATCAAGAGCTACAGGTTATTGTGGTCTTGAAGTTCGAGGGTTGGTTCGTGGGTCGTAGCAAGGAGGAAACTATGTTTTTTAGTTTTCTTTAAATTGCAATGTTAGAGACGTTGTGAAAGACGAGTGTTAACCACATGGAGGACTTGTTGCGTTTTTGTGGAACAAATTTTAATATTATCGTTAAATTGGTTTATAATCTATCGATTGGTTATTTTGTTCGTGTCGAGGTTTAGGGTTTCTATTAAATTCTGATTGAAAGAAGGTATTTTTTTGGCAACAAGGGGTTTTAAAAGATATGTCGCGTTAGCGACGTTTGCCGTCGAAAAATTCGTCGGGTTCTAATGCTTCGGGTTGTGGCCTGTGTGAAGAGCAGGTGGTGTCATATATATTTCAACATGGTGGGAGGTGCGTTAGATCCATTCCCGAAAACATGGCGGACGCTTGAAAAGACTGCGACGTTGAAGACGGATAATCGTCATACAAGAAAGCAACACAGTGCTTACTCTTGTGCTTGGTAAACAGGTGTTGAGGGAAGTCAACAACAGAAGATTCTTCGGACGGATGTTTGGTTAAGTGAAAACTTTGTTATACCTGACAACAATCTTGAGCCAATAAATTGTATTAATGAAGAAGTTGTTTCACACTTCTACATGGGATTTAGGTAGGAAATATCTGAAAACATGTAGATGAGTTTAATAAGTTGATCGGTGACTTGGCGAACACAGACGTTGATATTGATGACGAAGATCGGGCACTCATGTTATTTACGTCATTACCATCTTTATATGATAACTTTGTGGAGACATTGATTTATGAAAAAAAGTCACTCACTTTGGAAGATGTCTTGTCTAGCCTGAATTCACGGGAGTTGAAAAAGAGGACAGATGCAAAGGATGATGATGATGGTTTATATGTAAGGGGAAGGTCGGACATCGGGGTAATCAAGGACGTGGTAGTTCGCGATCGAAGTCGAAAGGTAAAGGAACTTATAAACTGAAGTGTTACATATGTTATTCTGAGGATCACCTGAAGAAAGACTGTAATTAAAAAACGTGTTTGGTTTTGAGGTGGAACTGGAGGATCATGAAGCTGAGTTTTTCAGGATAGTAACATTGATACTGCAGTGGATCAAAGGCGGTTGGAGGACAAGAACCTGAAGAGAGGACATTTAACTGACTGCATCGGTAAAGGGAGGGGAAAAGGGTACAATTGGTATAAAGGCGGGGCAAAACATTACGGTAACAGATAGTACCTGGTCATAGGGTGCAGAGGTGCAGAGCGGTAATGTCTGTGAAAAGAAGAAAAGGGAGTCTTTGAAAGCTAATC
The DNA here is from genome assembly GCA_026074375.1 of Tanacetum coccineum. NCBI lineage: Eukaryota > Viridiplantae > Streptophyta > Magnoliopsida > Asterales > Asteraceae > Tanacetum > Tanacetum coccineum. The sequence goes on from BQNB010039633.1 coordinate 15,644, forward strand.
TAAGAAATTACTAAAGTACAATGGCCTGGTTAAAAAGGCGGTCACCCGGTCTTCGAGGTTCCGCATTGGATGAAGATTGAGTTTCGGTTATGTTTTAAAGTGTTACTCTAGGTGGAATTATAGGATATTAGGAGTAAACTTAACATAGGTTAGGGGGTTAAGTGTACATTGTAATTTAGATTAGGAATAGATTATAACTAGGATGTTTCCTATTTGATTTAGGAAAGTTTTCTACCCCTCATCTCTATAAATAGGGATGAGGGGGATGCTAGTTATTCATTCTTCTTCCTCGTTGTAATAGCTTTATTAGGGATTTAATAAAGGTTTGGTACGAGGGTATAACGTGTGCGTACATTCTTCTTTGCTCATTCGTTAATTAATACAATGTAACGTTTGGGGTCACGCGTGTGTTTTCTTTGAGTCTATATTCCGCGCTAGCTTTCAAGGTTTGTTGGACTTATTTTTTCAACACGCATTCTACATGATAGCAGAATAATCAATGCGAAATTTACGAACACAAACACAAAGAAAAGAAAAACTAGGGGAAACTAAGGAAATGAAAACAAAAATGCTCATTTGATAGGAATGTTGTGAGTATGACCTAGACGAGATAGAAAACGAAACCAAGAATATTCCTCAACAACAACGCCAAAAACTTGATGCGATGGTTGCAACACTTAAGTTTTACAACCCCCTAGGCGGTGTACCTAACCGTTGTAGTGTAAAGGTAAGACCGGGGATGATCGTTTTTTAGAGGATAGGGACGTAGGCTCGTAGAGTATGACAAAATGATCTAAAAGACAGGAGAAGAGTATTTTTGGTATTTTATGTTTTAACTAAATGCAAGTAAAAATCAGGGTTTTGGAAAGATTGGTTTTAAACTAATACTAATAGTAATTGTAAGAAAAGTAAATGACAATAAAAAGTAAATCTGTGCGAACTTATGGGTCGTGAAAGCGTATTTATATAGGATGCACTACTCCTTGCTAGTGTCTAATTCTACCTATTAATTTGTCACACTTTGATGCTTGATATTCCTGATTACATGTTATATAGGGGTGCCAGGGGGGGGAGCCACAAGCCTATGCTGTTTGTGACCCACGATGCGAATGTGATTGTACACACAAATAACCATCTAGCACTCATGAAATATCTAAATGCTAACTAAATGATTGCAAATACCCTTACGGGACGAATGCGGAGGTTGATTATTAAGTTAGTTACTTTATCTAACGATCAAGCTAGGACAGATTCCCTAACCAATTTCTAATAACATAGTCATCACACACAATCAATCAAAGAATCAGTAGGGGAAGAATTATAAACTAATAAGTATTATGCAATCCTAAACAGATACTAAGTGATTTAGACTAGCTTGACAATCAAGAATGAAGCAAACATATAATCAGAGCAACCAATAAACATGATTGAATGATTTAACGTAAACTTATCTTGATGTTATAGCGTGTTTGCAAGGTTGAAAAAGAGTGAAAACTTTATAAAATTTCTTAAGGGTTTGGTTCCAAAAAGTTGCACACGAATTATGACAACCATTGCAATATATATATAGAAATTGGCTCTCATGTCGTCACCTCGCCTTCTTTGATTTGGAGTTTTCTACCGAATTCACTCTGAAGGGATTAGTTTATAGGCTATAGAGGCATATATTTGTTTACTAATAATCATTTTCTAACAAATTTTCCAACACTTTATAAATAATCATTTGTAAACAAAATTTTCAATAGTCGATCACGAATGTCAATCAATCTGTTAAACTTTATTCGAGAATTGAAGTCCCCAAATATACCGATATCTCATTTATCCATTATGCCTTCCTTGATGAGTTGTGGATGTTTTTTATTATTATTGTAGATTTGTTTCATACATGCTACTCCGATCTATTAACATTCTAGTGTGACCCACGAAGCGAATGTGATTGTACACACAAATAACCATCTAACACACATGAAATATCCAATTACTAACTAAATGATTGCAATATACCCCTACGATACGAATGCGAAGGTTGATTATTAAGTTAGTTACTTTAGCTAACGATCAAGCTAAGATAAATTCCCTAACCAATTTCTAACTACCTAGTCATCACACACAATCAATCAAAGAAAAGAAATAATTATAAACTAACAAGTATTATGTAATCCTAAATAAATACTGAGTGGTTTAGACTAGATTAACAATCAAGAATGAAGCAAACATATAATCAAAGCAAATAATAGACATGATTGAATGATTGAACATGAACTTATCTTCATGTTTGCAAGGTTGGAAAAGAGTGAAAACTTTATAAAATTTCTCAAGGATTTAGTTCCCAAAAGTTGCACACGAATTATGACAACCATTGCAAAATATATATAGAAAATTAACTCTGATGTCGTCGCCTCGCCTTCTTCGATTTAGAGTTTTTCTACCGAATTCACTCTGAAGGCATTAGTTTATAGGCTATGGCGGCGATTTGCATACTAATAATCATTTTTTTAACAAATTTTCCAACAGTTTATAAATAATCATTTTTAAACAAAATTTCCAATAGTCAATCACGAATGTCAGTGAATCTGTTAAACTTTATTCAAGAATCAAAGTCCCCAAATATACCAACAACAACATACCCAATCCGGTCTGAGTGAGGTATGGAGGAGGTGAAATGTAGACATCCTAACCCTACCCTCGGGATAAATCCTGAGAGTAAAGAGACCGCTTCCAAAGGGACCTCTGACCAGTGCAAGCGTGCAAAAACAAGGACTAGGAAAATAAAGGAACATGTGATGAGAAGCCAACATAAGCATACAGGCAGAAGGCAAAGACCATTAAAAACATATCGAAACCAATCATATAAGCATACAAAGACGAAAAGCAAGTAAACAAGCATACATGACACACAAGCAACAAGGAACTCAGGGGAAAAGGCAAAAAAACATATAAACGCAAACGTCACGAGAGAAAATAAAACAACACAATACATAAAAGGTAAAACGATAAAGAGACAAGGGGACACGAGCAAAATCAAACAAGCATAAAGCATAAAAGCAAAAACATATAGATACATAGGGGCAAGGGTAAAAGAAGTAAAACCAAGCCCAAAAGAGGTAACGAAGAGCTAATCAGAGCAACGCTAAGGGACTTAAACATAAGGCAAAGAAAATCAAAACAAGAGATTCCACTGAACGCCTAAGAGATGCCTAAAAAGCCTAAACGCAGAAACTACCTCAAACCCTCAAATCGCTAACTAGGGCAACGATAGGTGGGCCTAAACCTAAGGCAAAGTAAAAGGGAACGAGAGATTCCGCTTAACACCTAAAAGACGCCTAAAAAGCCTAAACGCAAAAACTATCACAAACCCTATAACAACATAGACTCTTGTAAAGTCAAAACGCTAAAAACCTCAAACCCACAATTAACCCATCCCGAGCTACCCACATATTCTAATCCTATCTCTCCACGCATTCCTATCTGAGGTCATGTCCTCGGACAAATGAAGCTCCTTCATGTCCCGCTTAAGTCTATACTCCCACCTAAGTTTAGGTCTACCGCTTCTCCTCATGCCATCGACTATTAGATCTTCGACTCTCTTTACATGTGCTTGATGTGGCCTTCTCCTGACATGTCCAAACCACATCAACCTTCATTCCCTAATCTTGGAGATTATAGTTTCCACTTCAAGTATTGTTCTAAAAACTCTATTCGGGATCATGTCAAGCATGGTTTTACGGCAAGTCCACATTAGCATTCGCGATTCCGCCACTTCCACCCTCTTTGCTTAGGCTTTTGTGATCGGCCAACACTCTGACCCGTACAAGATAGATGGCCTAATTATCGCCCTATAAAATTTACCCTTTAGCTTAAGGGGGACCTTATTATCATAAAATACTCATGACGTCACCCTCCATCTCCCTCCACCCTGCTCAAATACGGTGGCTTACATAATCGTCAATCCTTCTTGATTTGTGTATCACCGACCCCAAATATATAAAAGAATCATTTGGTTGAAAGATCTGGTCTCTGATACGAATACCCACTTCTTCTTTGTGGGCGCTCTCGTACCTACCGAAATCACATCTCAGGTATTCAGTCTTGTCTCTGCTTACCTGAAGGTTATTGTCTTCTAGATCCTCCCTCAAGTGCTCAAGTCAACTGTTTAACCCTTCTGCCAATTCTGCAACCAACATAATATCGTTTGCGAATATCATGCACCAAGGGATGCTCTTTTGTATCCCTCGTGATAGCTCATCAAGAATCAAGGTGAATAGGTACGGGTTAATGGTTGATCCTTGGTGAAGTCCTACTTGCACAGGGAAAAAGTCAGTGTTCCTTATCGTGGTTCGTACGCGGGTCTTCGTCCCTCGTACATATCCCTAATAACTCTTAAGTATCTTCTTGGTTTTCCTTTATCTATAAGAGTTCACCAAATCAACTCACGTGGAACACTACCGTATGCCTTTTCTAGGTCTAGGAAGGCCATATGCAAGTCTCTTTGCGTTTCTTTATACTTCTCTATGAGGCTTCTAAGAAGGTGAATTGCCTCGGTCGTTGACCTTTCAAGCATAAAACCAAATTGGTTCTCTAACACCCTCGCCTCCCTTCTCAACCTTCTCTCAATAACTCTCTCCCAAAGTTTCATGGTGTGACCAAGAAGCTTAATACCTTTATAGTTGCTACACATTTGCGCATCGCCCTTGTTCTTGTAAATAGGAATGACTTCACTGAGTCTTCATTCCTTTGGCATCTTAGCAATTTGGAAGATCTTGTTGAAGAGACAAGTCAACCATTTTACCCTCTCGTCTCCTAGGCACTTCCATGCTTCATTGGGTATATGGTTCGGCCAAACTGCTTTGTTTCTTCCCATCTTCTGTTATGCCACCCTCACTTCTCCTTGGCCGATCCTCCAATAGTAGCAATCGAAACTAAGGTATTGGCTAGATTTCTCCCTTTCTTCGCTTCCTTAGGGTCTCTTGTCGTTGAAAAGACAGGAGAAATGCTTTTCTCATATTTTCCTGATATCTTCTTCGTTGACAATGTTTCGCCCTTCTTCATCTTTGATGTATTTTTTGTTTCCTAAATCCCCTCTTCTCCTTTCTCGGGCTTTAGCAATCCTGTAGATATCGTTTGCCTCCTCTATTGAGTCCAATTTTTATACATGTCTTCGTACGCTTTGTCCTTCGCCTTGGCAACGACCTTTTTCGCTTCTCTTTTAGCTACTTTGTACCTCTCTTCTGCGGTTCCCATGTCTGCTTGGTGGCCCTCACGGCACAAAAGAAGCTTTCTAAACCTAGTTTGTTTCACCGCATATCCCATTTATCCATTATGCCTTCCTTGATGAGCTGTGGATTTTTATTATTATTATTGTAGATTTGTTTCATATTTGCCATTCCGGTCTATTAAAAAACAAAAAATTGCATTTTTTTGCCTTATTTATACATCACGAGATTTTAATACCACACAACTTGTGATATTTTTTGCCATTCAGTGCGAGATTTTAACAACTCGCAAATCAGCCCAAAATTCACATGTGGGCGAAAATTTTGGGTAGATGAGTGAACTAGTAAATATTTTTTGTGTTATTCGGGTTTCTGACTCGACGGCGCGAGCCTACTAATCTTAGGGCGGCTACTCTTTTGGATAGCCTGAAGTCGGCGCGAGTAAACCTCCGTGGCCGCAAGACAGTTTTGAAAGATGTTATAGAAAATGGGCATATTTGTTTTTCCCTTGTTGGTAACATATATTTTGTGCGATTAACTTATTATTCATGACATTTGAATTCATGATCTTTTGCCCAAAAACAAAATAATTTGACCTTTTGACCAAATACAAGATACCAAATGTTATTCTTTGATTTGATACCAAATTTATGTCATATTTTATAAGGTCAAAGGGGAGACCTTTATATTGGTACCATATTCCCATCATCCCGTGCCAACGAATTTGAAGTTCATGGAGGTCTAGTTCATGTCTACAAACATTAGACAACCACCTTTTGACAATCATATTATTGTTTATCTTTATGTTTTCATCTCATCTCATATATATATAGGGGCCATTCTTTGCAGAACCAATTTTTTGTACAGAACCTACAGAACCACTTTGGACCAATAAAAATTTAATATATTATTAAATGTTTTTCTTAATTCAAAAGGGTATAATAGTCAAAACGCATTTTAATTTTTCTTTTTGAATTTTTTAATTTAAAAAACATTTTTTTATTTCCTTAATTTTCGGAATTAATTTTCTTAAAATTTAAACTTTTTTAAGTATACATGTTTTTCAGAAACTAAGGTGCATATGTGTTTTTTTTTAAATATTGCAAATTTATATATGTTTCTTGCGTAGAATTGTTTAGACATCAAAAAAAAAAAATTAATGGTAATTGCACTTATGTTTATGGTTTAAATTTTTTAATCTTTAAAATTTATAATCAAAAACATAAACATATACATGTAAACTTTAAATTTATAACAAAGCAAAAACCTAAATACAATACACAAATTTTTATATCAAATGAAATACAATTTAATTACAATATGGATGTGCAAGAGATTAAAAAACATGTGTGCACGCCTCAAGAACATATATGCACGGCTTCGAGAACATATATGCACGGCTTCGAGAACATATGTGCACGCTGCGCTTTCTTGTCAAATTCATTAGAACATATATGCACGCCTTCTAAAAACATATATGCACGCCATAACTTTTCGGCTTTAACTGCACATAGAAGAGTACATTCATATTAGAACAGATCTATTCATATTAGAACAGATAAATCAATTCAAACATAAAATCCATTTGGGCCTTGGAGATATGTTTCAGACTTTCAATAGTGGGACTAACAAACCATGGCCCATAACTTAAGTAAACGTATATGTTTATCAGAAATTGTTATATTTTGAAGGCCAAGAGTGAACTGATTTCTAAAGACCTAGTACTTAATAGCTTTGTAGTAGATTTGGAGGACCATTCTAAGGTACAGAGATGGTTGAGCTAATATTATACGTAATACTTATATTACAAACAGAATCATTGCATTTGCAGAGTCCTACGGCGCAACAAAAGTTGCGTAACATACAGTCAATTATCTTGCGTGAAATCGCAGAATTGTTAACAAGGACTTGTAGTTTACGTAAGACACAAAACGGGCATACAAGAAAAGATTGAATGATGAAGCCCTCTCCACATTCTTAATTGCAAAACAGGCTTTGGACGTGGTCGGGGAAGAGGTTGTGGGTCCGGGAGGAGTCGAGATGGAAATGAACGTGTCCAACGGGATGCCATAGTACATGGTACATGTTACATGTGTTGTGAACAATATAAAGAGGTTGAGAGAAGACTTTGGACGTGACCGGGGAAGAGGTTGGGTGTCCAGGAAAGGTCTTCGACGATGTAGTGATGAAGAGCCGAATAAATGATTAAGGGGGTGAATGTTGGGTTAATCGTTTATAAGAGGGCTCACGTATGCATGGTGCATGGCTGAAGTAACAAGTCTATGTGTTTTATGTGCTTTGGTGAATAAGTAATAGATTGAATTGGTATTGTAGTTTGACCGAGTATTATGGTATTATACTAGGAGAGTGGGTCATATATACTTGTCCGGTTCTTTAGGATCATGAATACCCACACAGCTTTCTTTTAAGGCTATATATATATGTGTGCCTTCTAAAATGTGAATAAAGTGTACTTCTCTATAACATTACTTTCATATAATTCTAGTAATTAAGTTGGCCTATGTGGCTTTCTTGGATGTCTAGGTGGCAATATTTGTTGCATAGGTGGCATTCTTTGGTGATGATGTGGCATTTATGTTGCATGAGGTGACATTGTTTTATCCCGTTATATATAATGTAAAAATAAAAATATATATATGGGGCTAACTATGACTGGATTAATATGAATTAGTGACTGGACGCCACCTCAATGATGACATGGACACTTTTTTTGCATTAATTTTCAAAATTTTTATAAAAATATGTCCCTGACAAGGTTTGAACTCTTGACCTATGGTATAGATGCAACAAGGTTTACCAACTCATCTATTAGTCAATTTGTGTTTTACTTTGCAAAACATTATTCATATATTATCACTTCCAATTTATGTATCCTACTACATTTATAACTTCTAAAGATATATTATAACTCTTAAATTTATTTATCATATATATCTTTCCAATTTATGTATCCTACTGCATTTATAAGTTTTTGATTTTCAAAAAATATATGTGTTTGTTTGTGTATATATGTTGGTTATAGATGAAAGCAGACCATACGAGTCATGTTTTATATGCAGCAGACCATACGAGTCAAATAATAATATTTTGTTAAATAAGTGAAGATAATTCAACAGTTTTCACGAGTTTTGTCATATACTGTCCGACTAAACTCACCAAAGCCTCATGCAACCAAATTGATGGAATTTGCAAATTCTCAATAAAATGTTATTGGTTCTCCTGAGCACTCCATGTTTCACAATACGATAACAGTAGCTTGTAGATAAGGATAATCATCCCGATGAGGCATGTGAAGCACAACATAGATTGCCCAACCCAATGGCATTGCCCTAGGCTTGACAACTGAGAAACAAAGCCCATGTCAAGAACATGAAGATCATCAGAACTAAATGTACCAACTGCTTCCAACACTGCGCTGATGCCAAATCATATGGTGATCAAGTGGGTTTGTGATTTTGCGTTTGGGTTTTTGGTCAATTTTGCACCGTCCCCTTCACTACGGCCACCGTTTTTGGTAATGAATTAGGGTGTTTTACTGTTTGTGATTTTTATAAGTTTGTTATCAGGTTTTGTTTTCTATCGAGGACTAAGATGTGGAGCTGTTGTAGGATTTTCAACCAAAGCCACCGGCAGCTGATGATCTTATGAGGTGACTTTTGTGTTGTTTTTGTGTTTATTTTTTATTTTTATGTTTCTTATGTTTTTGTTGTTTGTTGTAGGTTGGGTGCCTTTTGAGGTTGGATTAAACCTTGAATGTGGTGGTGTTTGGGAGAGCTTGGTTTTGTAGACCAGGTAAGTATTTGATGATAAATTTGTTGGTTTATGGATTTTGTTATTAAACTTTTGTCAACAAGTGATACAGTTTACACTGTTTTGAGGTTAATTTATGGGTTCTGGCCATATTAAGTTTTCAGTAAGGTATTTGGATTCAGTAAGGGATAAAGTTTCTGTGTGTATTGTTGATTCTGTATACTGGGATAAGTTTGTGTACAAGGATAACTCAACATACACTGGATGTTTTGTTCTGTTTTATAAAGGTTTAGTGTTTACGTGGTAGTTTTTAGGTATTGATTCATTTAGTTATATGGTCTTAGGTTCTAAATATATAATGGTTTCTGGTTCTTCTATTATTTCAGTTTGTATTGGTTCAGTTAGTTTTAAAGTCTTAATGATTGGTCATGGTTCAGGTTTATTTGATACTGATGGTGCTTCAGTGAGGTATTTTTGTTCAATGGATATGCATTTAGCGGGTAATACAGTTTCAGTGAGCTATGGGGCTTCAGTTGGCAGGTTTAATTATTCAGTGATGTATATGGGTTCACTGTGTTATAAATATTCAGTGAGTTACAGTTTTATCAAAGTGTTCAGGTTATCAAAGAGTATCAACTGAGGTGACCAGCACCAGCAACACTCGCGTATCCCACCACCATTTTAGCAGTAGTCCAAGAAAGCTCACGCTTAGATGAGGCCAGGACCTCCAAATGAATTGATGCATGGTTCTCGACCTCAGCTGGTTGCAGGAGGTGGTGGACCTGGCCATCATTATGGGAAGCCTCGAGGCGGATCTTGAGGAGGATCAAACAGATACCTAGGTGGAGATCCTTCTGGTGGTGAATCAATCACCATCCAAATCGTGGGTTGGCTATGCCCTCCTCCACAAGCATATGGCCGGGGTACTAGAGGTAATAGTAGCTATGCGTAATTCTTTATATATTCTCAAAGTTTTATTGTTTATTCATAAATCAGGTTTAGCGTCAAAAGTTCTTTAATGTATAAAGATTTCAAAATTCAGGTGAGGACTGTATTTGTTGACGGTTTGCCTCCTTCTTGGGAGGAAGATATTATAAACGATCATTTAAGTACCAAGTGTTTCCACTTCTATAGCAAAGTATAGATGGAGAGTAATTATACCTCAGCAAGATCCAAAAGAGCAAGTTCGCCGCGGATAACTTGACTACGGTATTTCCTTTTTTGCTTTCTTAGAATAGATATTTCTAAAATTGCATGCGAGCTATTTCAGAAAACAATATGTATATTAGAATTTGCAGAAGACTGAGTATTAGCTGCAGCGGGTCTCTTTAATCTTTTTCATTGTGAGATTTATAATTCTTGCTACATTTTTGTGACTTTGTGTGATCAGTAATCATCAGGTTACATTAATTAAGGGTTCCTGCCAACCATTTATGCTGGCTCTCTTTACAAGTTACAACCAACAATTTAAACGTTTTTCCCTTATGTAGGAAGTAATTTTCTTGGGCGCTGCTATAAAATTAAAGGTATGTATACACAGAACATATTTTCTGATTGTTTCCCTTCATTTAAACTTTGCATTTATTGTTATATTCTACATATTGGTTCACAGGGAGCCTCCGTGGATCAGGTATGACTTTGTTCTCTGTTAAATTTTCTTTTCATTTTAACCTTTCAACTTTGTTGTATTTTAAGTATAAATTATAGAGTATTAACCATTCATCATTTCTTCGTTCTTCGTCAGTGTCGTTAACAATATAATATTGAAACTTAAATCCCCTACTTCCTCATGAGTTAACTTTAGCCATGATACCGGACACGAATGCTTTACAAAGTCACATATTTTTACTCCATGCGTATACATACAACCCGAGCATGAATTAACATATGATTAGCATTCATATGTATAACAAGGGATAATTTTTGTTTCATAACGTTCAACACACATGAATCTGCAGTATCTTGTGTAGATGGTATTAATGATTTCAGAGCTTGTCTTCAGAAACAAGAAGGTATCACGATCAAGCAGGAAGGCTTCTTGATTCTGTGAGAGAAATGAAAGACTCAATTGTAGTTAACTTGGTATGCATACATGTGCCAATCGATGCGTTAACATTGGACGGGATTGACCTTGACACGCCGTTGCCTCAAGCGGTTATGAAGTGGAAAACATTGGTAAGAATGCGTTTGACCCTAGTTGGAATGAAACCACACAGTGGAGTATGTTTGGTGATTGGTCAAGGTGTGCACATAGTCAAGTTAGTTAAACATACATGACGATAAAGGCTCTTTCAAGTTATTTATAATGCTTCGGTTGCTATTCAATCACCATACAACTTATGGTTGGCTATAACCTCCTCCACAAGCAAATGGCCGGTACAAGAGGAATAGAGCTTATGTGGTAATTCTTATATATTCTCAAAAGTTTTGTTGTTTATGTCATAAAATCATTTAGCATCAAATTCTTTTTAATGTATAAACAATTTCGAAATTCAGGTGAGGACTGATTTGTTTGACGGTTACCTCCTCTTGGAGGAGGATATTATAAAACAATAATCATCTAAGTACCAAGGTTTCCACTTCTATAGCAAATATAGATGGAGAGCAATTATACCTCTCAGCAAGATCCAAAAGAGCAAGTTCGCCGCGAATAACTTGACTACGGTATTTCCTTTTCTGCTTTCTTAGAATAGATATCTCTTAAACTACATGCAAACTATTTCAGAAAATAATATGTATATTAAAATTTGCAGAAGACTGAGTATTAGCCGCAACGGGTCTCTTTAATCTTTTTCATTATGAGATTTATAAATCTGCTATGTTTGTGTGACTGTGTGATTAGTAATCATTAGGTTACATTGAATTATGGGTCTCTAGTCAACCATTTATGCTGGCTCTCTTTACAAGTAGCAACCACTAATTTTATTCGTTTTTCCCTTTTTTTTGTTTTTTTTTTTCTTGTTTTTTTTTGAGGGGGGGTTTTTTTTTTTGTTTTTTTTCTTTTTTATTTATGTATGAAGTAATTTCTTGACGCTGCTAAAAAAATTAAAGTAAAGTATACAGCATAACATATTTTCATGGTTTCCCTTCATTTAAACGTTGCATTATTGTTAGAATTCTACATATAGGTTCTCGCAGGAGCCTCCGTGGATCAAGTATGACTTTGTTCTCTGTTAATTTTTTTTTCATTTTAACCTTTTAACTTTGTTGTATTTTAAGTTAAATTATAGAGATTAACCATTCACATTTCTTTGTTCTTCGTCAATTCGTTTAACAATATAATATTGAAACTTAAATCCCCCGCTTCCTCTTGAGTTAACTTTATCCATGATACCGGACACGAATGCTTTACAAAGTCACATATTATTATTCCATGCGTATACATACAATCCGAGCATGAATTAACATATGATTATCATTCATGTGTATAACAAGGGATGATTTTGGTTTCATAACGTTCAACACACATGAATCCTACATATCTTGTGTAGATGGTATTAATGATTTCAGAGCTTGTCTTCAGAAACAAGAAGGTATCATGATCAAGCAGGAAGGCTTATTGATTCTGTGAGAGAAATGAAAGACTCAATGTATTTAAACTTGTATGACAACATGTGCCTAATTGATGCGTAAAACATGAGACGGGATGACCTTGACACACTCGTTGCCGCCAAGCCGGTTATAAGTTGGATAACATTGGTAAGAGTGCGTTTGATCCTGGTTAGAATGAAACCACACAGTGAAGTATGTTTGATGATTGGTCAAGGTGTGCACACAGTCAAGTTAGTTAAACATACATGACGATAAAGGCCCTTTCAAGTTATTTATAATGCTTCAGTTGCTATTTGTTCAAAATATGAAAAAATCATTTTGTTTTTGCGGATATTTATTAACTTTATTTTTCATATTGGCATCAACTATTTCATTTTCTTTATCGTTATTAATGTATTCAATAAATAAAATGGTTGTTATAATGGAGTTATCCTGTACTGTAAATGTTTGTCAACGATTTTCCAAGGGTTGATGACACTAATATAGGCTCAAGGCCAACGTTGCTCTAGGTTTGTTTGTTCTTTCAAGGATCGGATTTTCTCGCATGAACCAATTATACATGGTTTCTCAAGGATGAAAAAGTAGTAAGGTTTGAAGATTCTATATGTGATGCTGCGAAATAAAATACACAACACGATCGACAAGACCTTAACATAACACTTTAATATTGACATCGACCAATATACTCCTACTCATAACTAAATAAATCGTTTTGATCTGTTTAGGCCAAACTGTACTTGACAATAGCAGTTATTAACCAAAAATCACACAAACCTGCTCTAATATAAAATTAACTGAACGTACCGCCCGTCGGGCGGGTTACGTAACTAGTATAGATATAAATATATATATATCAAAATATATAAACAACAAGTTAGTGCTCCTTAAACTACACTACGTTTAGAACTCTAGTTTCGTAAAGCTACTATCCCATCCTGGCTAAAACACTCTTACAAAAGCTTTAAAAAACTCTTCCTGGCCTTTCATACAAAATATTATTTGATTTTTTATTTGTTTTAGAATGATGAAAGATGATGTTAGCTTCAATCAAAGGCATGCATGAACATTCTCGGTCATCCAAGAAATAAACTATATTCTCCCATGTAAATTTATTTAGCTTTATATATGCTTGCAAATAAGCCTAATTAACATCCATTGAGAACAACTTTAATATCCACCAGCCATAACGCTAATTGATTTGCTTGATTTTTTCACATTAAAACTACTTTTTTTTTTAATTAATTACAAATTGGTGTTGGTCCTTGTCATCTCTCTTTTAGAAAGATCGGACCTACAACATGTAGTCTACCATTTCCGCAAACAATTACAAACCCATCTGGATCACTTGTGGTAACAGTGTAAATCCCCCTATTATTATGTTAGCTGTACACGTAGATTCAAGTATAAGGAATCAGCTTCATTTGAACACACACAAGCACTCTCATTAGCATTTACCTAGAAACCGGACTCCTCATGGATTACGTGGCTAATCAGGGTTGGGGGGGGCCCCCCCTTTTTTTTACAATAGGTAAAACTGATACTTTGCATACAATTAAACCTTTGCTTTTTAAAATAAACTATTTATAGACAAAAGTACCTAAACTGCATGAAATATATATGTGGTATAGTCCCATGACCACCTGAATAATAGGTAAACCAAAGGTAAAAAAATAAAAAACTGTAAAAAGCAAAAGTGTAAAAGCCCTAGGTCCTCTTGACCATGCATTCAAACCCTTTATAACTGTTATATTCACACATAACTAGGCCTCACATACTAACCCGTACCCGCTGACCTATGACCCATGACCCATCAAGATTACCCAACATTTACCCCTGTAATCTTGATGATTTTTTTCACTGTCTCGCTCCTACACATAATCTCAGAACAGGTCTCTTTCTTGGTCTCACGTCAGAACTCACTTTCCTGCCACGATCATTCTTTCTTCTCTTGTTTTCTGCTGCGTATTCCTTCCTCTTGCTGCACGTCGCTCCTTTCTACTTGCTTTCTTTCTCCTTGTTGCTTTTGTTCTTAGACGCTTCTTGCTTTTCTTAGATTGTCTCTTGCTTGCTACTTGCTAAAACAAAAAAAAGGTTTTAGTGTTTATTTGCCGAAAACTAACCCAGAAAACAAAATTTTCAAATTTTATCTGTAAATTTGGTTAGCTTTATACTTGCAAATAAGCCTATATCCACCAGCCATAACGCTAATTGATTTTCTTGATTTTTTCACATTAAAACTACTTTTTAATTATTACAATTGTGTTGGTCAAGGTCGATCTGCTCTTTTAGAAAGATTCGGACCTACTACTGTAGTCTACATTCCGCAAACAATAACAAACACATCTGGATCAACTTGTGGTAACAGTTAAATCCCCTATTATTATTTTAGCTTTACACCATAGATTTCAAGTATGAAGGAATCAGCCTTCATTTGACACACGACAAGCACACTCATAGCAATTACCAGAAACCGACTCTCATGTATTACTTGCTAATATGGTGCTTACAATATGGAAAACTGATACTTGCATACAATATGAACCTGCTAACTATTTATAGACAAAAAGTACATAAAACTTGCATGAAATATAATGTGGGTATAGTCCCATGACCTCCTGAATAATAGGTAAACCAAGAACTAGTAAAAGCACAAAGTGTAAAAGCCCTGGTCCTTTGCCATGCATTTCGATACCTATTAACTGTTATATTCACACATAACTAGGCCTCACATACTAACCCGTACCCGCTGACCTATGACCCATGACCCATCAAGATTACCCAACATTTACCCCTGTAATCTTGATGATTTTTCACGGTCTCGGCTCCTACGATCATAATCACGAACACGGTCTCTTTCTTGGTCTCACGTCAGAACTCACTTTCCTGCCACGATCATTCTTTCTTCTCTTGTTTTCTGCTGCGTATTCCTTCCTCTTGCTGCACGTCGCTCCTTTCTACTTGCTTTCTTTCTCCTTGTTGCTTTTTTCTTATCGATTCTTGCTTTCTTACGATTGTTTCTTGCTTGCTACTTGCTATAAACCTGAAACTTGCTACTTGCTATGGTTGTCTTACATGCTACTTGCTACAGACTATGCGACAACCTTCTTGCTTGGTAACTTGGTGTAATTTATTGCTTGCTTTCTTATTGCATTCTCTTGCTATCTTGCTGCATTCTTTCACTCTTCTTCTTGCTATTTTATTGCTTTCAAACATTCCTTGCTGCTGCGTTCTTATGGTCACCCGCTGTGATCAAGAAACTTGCAGCTTGCTTTCACCTTTCGTTGCCTTAGTACATAGAAGGCATTCGATTCTTTCTTTCTTGCCACACACTAGGTATGAACCCCATGGCTCTGATACCACATGAAGGAATCAGCCTTCCTTTGACACACGACAAGCACACTCATAGCAATTACCAGAAATCGACTCTCATGTATTACTTGCTAATATGGTGCTTACAATATGGAAAACTGATACTTGCATACAATATGAACCTGCTAACTATTTATAGACTAAAAGTATATAAAACTTGCATGAAGTATAATGTGGGTATAGTCCCATGACCTCCTGAATAATAGGTAAACCAAGAACTAATAAAAGCACAAAGTGTAAAAGCCCTGGTCCTTTGCCATGTGTTTCGATACCTATTAACTGTTATATTCACACATAACTGGGCCCCACATACTAACCCGTACCCGCTGACCCGTGACCCATCAAGACTACCCAACAAAGTACTCTTTCAATTTGCTATTTCAAGTCAACTTATATTTTACTCATCTGTAACCAGAACTAGGTTTTCAACCCACGCTCCGTTGCGGAGCCGCCGGAGCGCGGGATTTTATGTTGATTTACGTTTTTTGACAGGGCGTAGTGCCTTTTTTGGCCAATTCTGTAATACAATGTCGAATAATAATAATGCAGGCAAAGATAAATCAACATCTCAATTTGCAATCAAATACCCATCTTAGTTGTTCAATATATTAGCAATAGTGTATTGTTTAACTTTTAGCCCTTACAAAAAACTTGCATGCTTTGACATGTTAATAAAGAGTATTAGTAAGATGAAACTTTGCCATAACTGTAAATCAAGTCAATATGTATTTCTTTATTATGGAATTTGATGCACATAAATATGCACACACCTACAAATGTTGGGCAAAACATTTTCTTCCTCATCTTTCCTCAAGCCAAATTTACGTTACAGGGAACGGATGTGGGGTGCTTTAACTTCGATGTTTGACCTTTTTGTGGGGTCATCGGCAGACTTCTCTTAATTAAATCCATCAAGTGATCCTATGCAACACTCCAACATTCTTCATCCTGAAATGATCCAAAAGGGAGAAATGGCGATTATAGGTGAGGGGGCAGATTTATTATAGCAAAGTGATATGTAGAACAATTTTTTTTACTTTATCAATAGTAAAGCAAAGTGATGTGTAGTAGGCTTTTTAAAAGTGGCCTACATCAGTATTAATTCCAAACACCCATTCGGCTTGCATTTATTTGGTTTATTAATCCAGTATTTGCTACAGTAATGTAGCCCTCTAACTAAGTCTTAGGGCCTGTTTGTTTAATTTTTTTATTAAGTCCTGTAAAATTAAAATGTCTGTTTAGATATATGTTGTCTGTTTGTATATGAATACATGTCTGTTTGTTTTATGTGCTGAATAGAGTGTCTGAAATAGAGAAAGTTACTTTTATACCCTAAAAAGAAGTTATGTTGGATTATAGGTGAAAAAGTAGGAGAGGGGTACTTAGTAATATTATGATTTAGTCTATGCTTAATATGGAGACCCTCCCCCTCATGGCTTTTTTTGGAAAGTCATTTGTTAATTTTAAGCACAAAACAAACAAGTCTTTAATGACTTAATTAATTATTAAATTTTCAATTAAGACTTATTAAGTTATTATCAAACACTACCTTAGTCTTATTAAATGGATCATCTACATTACAAAAAGCCAAAAAAGAGGTCTACAGTTTTACCAGCGCAAAAGTTCAACTTGTTGATAGCTTAGCTGCTACCTGACACTTTCCAAATGAAAAGGAAAAGAAGTCGATTAAAACAAAAAGCCTGAGAAAGTAACAACCAACATCACAAACCCAGAAAATATGTTTTCACCTACATTGTTACACTGCCTTTTATCTGTAGGCCCAATGGCCAAAGCTTGCCTAACTCTGTCGCTTTTCGTTTTCCATATTTTTCGTTCTCTGCATAATGTTAGCAGAAGCAGGCGTAAGATTTTTTTTTGAAAGAAAGCACGTTGCCCAAAGAATGGATACCCAAAAGTGAGACTACTGATTTTGGGGGAAATATATATATAGGCAGTATCAATAAGCAACTTCAATAATCACGAACAACCCCTAAATAAGCAGTTTCATTGAGAAAACCCGAATGAGTCTTATATTAGCAGTTTTTTTAGATGTTATGCCAATATTCATTTAAATTTCTTGAACCAGAAACAACACCATATGTTTTCCGTGTATATAAAACCATGCATATCACATGAAACTCAATAAATGGCTGGAAATATGGTACAGGTCCACACGTCCTAATCGACCGTTGAATACTTGAGTCGCCTCCTAGTACATTATTCCTTAAATTTTATATATACTTAAACCAAGGCTTTTGTGGTTTTTTAACTTAATTTAGAGGAAGTTACTTGAATATAATTTACTTACAGTTGGGAGACTGCTGCTAACGTTGGTAACCTCTGAATTGATGCCTTTAGCGTTTCTTGTGCTTGTGAGTTGTGATAGTACACCATCCATATGCAATTCACTTATCACAATTAGCCAACCATCTAAATCCATGTAACTAAACATCGATCGGCATCTTGCGAAAAGTCTATGAACTACACGAAACACACACGTACATATTGTCACTCTTTCATCTTCAAAGACTATAATGCGAAGTACTATTCGTTTTAAAACATTGTGTTGCTTTCACTTTGTGTTTAGAAACCTATACGATTATTGTAATTAACAAAGAATTTATGCTACTTTAGATATACATGGTGGGCTATTGGGTAACTCTAGTATAAATTCGTTGAAAAAATGTTAGGCAGGTTGTTTTTGCATTAATATGGGAGTTACTATAAGTTGAAAGCATATCCAGTTATCAACAAATCAGTTAAAAATATTTTGAAGAGTTCAATACTCCAACTTTCTTTGATAAAGAATTTAGTATATATCATAAGTATCCAACTTATTTTTTTATAGTGGTGCATATATTGCAGTTCCCTCACCATGGCATAAAACAGTTCTTCAAAAGTTTGTTACTATTAGACTTAAGACAATAGATGTGATAATATTGATTATGCAATAACTACTGTGCATTCTATATTCATATAAAAAATGTACCAAATGACCAATCAATGTATTACCTGATACACATCCCCAGCAATATGATTCATCTGTAAGCAAACGATGCGTAGAGCATGTTTGTCGGTCTTTTGCGTCCTATCAAATAACACGCCAATAATCTGCCATGTGGCTAGGGACCCGCCATTCTATTCATGTGGCGAATGGCCTGCCATAATGTGTTAAATAACACGACACCATATAAACCAGGTAATCACCAGCTAGGATTGAGAGATCCGTTTCTTTAAGGGACAGTCAGATCAATACACTAATCCAAATGTTAACATTGGTCAACCCGTTAAACCAACTATAACAGTAAATCAGTAACCTATTAACGATAGAAATAATCGATACATAGAAGCAGCCCAATCCCTTCTTATAAAGCCATTCACGCAAACCTTGAAAAGATGTAATATGCCCTTAAGTTTGACCAACTTTCATAAGCGTATTTAATTATATTTGTATCATACTGAGGCTTACCTTGAATACACGCGATGATAGTAGGGAATGCCATTGTCATAAATCATCGGGGCCGATTTTTTCCCATTACAACATTGCCAAACGTTCGGCCCTGGAAACTCATCACTACCTCGTAAGGGCGTTGAGACCATAGCATGTTACATGAAAGCACCGCTTTCTCTGTAGTATTGTCCCACAACTGCCGTGAGCCTTAGAAGAGCCGATCTCGGCTCATGTAGTGGAGTCTCTTTGTCACACAATATAAGCCACCCGCGCCCGCCTGCTGGCCTGCGAGTCTCCGCGAATCAAGCGCGATCTCTTCGTCACTGTCCACCCGTGGCAAGTGCAAAAAAACACAGTAAAATCACGCAACGCACGCTGCTGGTGTGCTTCCTGCTCGCGAGGAAAGAAAGAAGAGCGACAAGGTTACTCCTTTACTACTGCTGCCTTATACTCTCGTTGTTTCATATCAGCCACGCAAACACGTCTCAAGTGTCACCAACAAATAGTAGTAGAATTATCGAACAAAGATCCTACAAAAAAAAGTATGAACGTAGCGTAATTTACACCTGTTGCAATGATATTCAAGCATTGTTTGTTTATAAGATTTGATAATAACTTAAAAAAAGAGAACAACTAACCGTGTTTCCTCCACGATCCCTGAGTACTTCACAATTTGTTTACCAGCTTTTCCAGAATCAAACCAGGAATAGAGGTTTATTAAGATCGCCAATATGGAGCGGTTGGTGAACAATTTATGCACAATATGGGTGGGTAGGTTTAGACTTCACGCTAACATTGCTAGGTTTCAGAGGAAACCCTTGATTCAAAATACCTCATAATCATCAATAATTCAGGTCAATAAACATGGTCAAGGAGAAGTGCCAATGAAGAACGCGTCAAATAGATATGCTGGTTCTTTTGCACATGCTGTAAAAAAAGGGACCAATCTACACCATAAGGAAATGGAATCTAAACCGACATTAGTTCTTGATGATTCCTGTTTAAATCAAAATGATATGTTGTAACACCCCCATTTTTACATATAGCAGCGGAAGCTAATCTGGGGTATTACTTCAAGGTACAACAGTCATAATCATAGAAAACGAATAAAAAAGAGTCATTTTTGAAAATAAGTTATCATTCATTATTTCTTCAGAGTTTTTACAAACGAGAGGTTCCCAAAATCTATACAATAAAGTTTGAATGATAACGGTTTTTCCATCTTCATGTCCTCGCCACTCCGTGCCATTAGTTACCTGAGATAAAACATGCTAAAAAGTCAATACAAAGGTTGAGTGAAATCCATAGGTTTAAGTTTAATAATTTGAATGCAAGTGCGATATTGGGCTACGACGATATACACGCAAATATTGAAAAGAACATAATTATTATGGCCATTAGCTCATAATCCCAGCTTAGGTATTGTGGATACTTATAGCCCCTGCGGGTACTTTTGCCAAAATACTCACAGGATTTCAAATGATGTGCAATTGGTACACGTAACTGGTACACCAACGGGATCCAGCCCAAAAGATCTATCACAATATTCGCGCTTACTACGGAGAGTAATTAACGTTTCATGCTTATGGAGACTAAAGGCAAAGTTGTTAATATAGGCAATAGTAAGATGAAATACATACAGAAATATTGCATTCATTGTTTATAGCATGTAATCCCCCTCGCGGGTTTAATAAAAAGAGTTGAAATGCGAGGCTAATGAACTCACCTGAACAAGATTATAAGAGAACTGATACAATGTATTGAAATGAATATAACGTCTTCGTCACAGGCAACCTGTGAAGACATGTAGTCTTAGTTTGAATTGAATATGTAATTTTGAATATTAATGTTGATTTTGATAAAAAGACTTATCATCATCACCGTTCGGGCCCATCATAAATTCAGAAGTCATTCAGTAAACTTTAAGGAGCTAGGGCACTTAAATCGTAAACCCAACAACCCAGCAGAACGAAAATACCCAAGATGAAATTCCTTAATGATTAAGCTCCCAGGTATTGTGGTATAAATATGAATCCGGGACAATAATTATTTGAAAGCCCATCGATGATAATGATATAATAGTTATAACAATAAGCAGTTTTTTAAGCATTTTATTCAATATCAAAAAGTTAAGCCACGTCACCGTTAATTAAAGTTATGTCCTTGTAATGTTTTGAATGTTGGTTTTTATACTTTTTACAAAATGTTACATTTTAGCCCCTTGAGTTTGAAAACTAGCAGAATATAACATTGGAGTTTGCACTTTTCCGACTTTAGGTCCCTCAAGTTAAAAGATATACCAAGTAAACCTTGTACTTTAAAAAGTGACATAATAGACCCCTATAGTTATAACTTTGATAAAATGACATTTTTAGTCCTTTTAGTTATAAGTTTCTGAAAGTTACGATATATACCCCTTGCATGGATAATATTTTACAAAACAGTCAAATTGCATGGCAACTTATTTTAACACTTCAATAACATTTAAAGTTATAATAAACTAAAATATGAAGATTTAACACAATGCAAGTTTAAATTAACGATTCGTTAAGCTAGGAAGCAAAACGGGTCATATTAGGGTTTTAAACTGAAAACGCGCGGGTTTTAAACTCAAATTCTTTCATGACTTATCAAAGCACTTATTTTAATGTTAGTTAAGCTTATTGGGATAGATTATAACAATATTTTACAAGGCTTAGCATTTCCTTAGATTAAGCCAAAAACATGAATTAGGGTTTCGGGTGTACGGTTTTGGATCAAAAAGGTATAACACATAAGTTTTTGAGTTCAAAGCTTTATATTATGATTTTAGCATGATTCTATGAACATTATAAAGGTATGAATACAGAATATAAGCTTAGAGAACCTGGTATTGAGCTTATAGCTTAGAAATGGGTCAAAATCGGGACTTTTAGCTTCGTACGCCTAGAATAACGACTCCCGGGCTTCGTTTCTTGGTTTATTTTGCTTCCTTATTAGAACAACAACAATCTAAGAAGAAAAGAAATAACAATTCATATTTTATATAAAGGAAGAAATAGTAGGCTCGTAATGCTCATGTGGCATTTAAAACGGTCACATTGCCTATTTTAACAAGTAATAACAAGTTTCATGTGTAATAATGGTAATTTTCAAAGTTTGATACCTAATACTGGAATTTTTCATAAGTTCGTTACCTATCTTCAGACTTAACCTATTTTTTTAGATAAAAAACGAGGGGATCTGCTTGCGCTTCGTTGCGGGGTAATTGTTGGGCGACGCCATACTAACGCATTCATAAATAACCGTTTACACGATATCTCACCCAATATACTATAAAAGATAAACATCTGAATCTTAGATACAACAAAGTCTGTTAAATTTTTTTGTTATGCTATTTACTTCAGCATTCCTTTTTGCATCGGCTAGCGCAGAAGCCTTTATTTCAATGCTAACAACTTAACAAAAGTATTGCAAGCCAAGGGTGAGCTAAAGTAAGCCCAATTGATCCACTTCCACAACATACATCCAAAAGCAAAGTATTAGCTCCAAGTCAGCCCAATCTCCAGCAAGTGAGTACAACTTTTCTGCCACAAGAGTCTTTACCTGCAGGAATAAACAACTCCAAATATAACAGTAAGATTTCTCATAAGTTATATGTTATAACGTAAGCCTACTATATCCTAACAAACAAACTTAAACACACCCAACCTAACAGGAATAAACAACTCCAAATATAACAGTAAGATTTCTCATAAGTTATATGTTATAACGTAAGCCTACTATATCCTAACAAACAAACTTAAACACACCCAACCTAACATGACCAGTCCGACCAAATTAACAAATCAACTGTTTCCTATGAGAATAACACGCTTTTCCACGGCTGTGCAGTCTGTACATAATTTTCCATAAGTGTTTTGTTTTACGAAAAATAATATTGCGAGACAGAATTCTGTCTATATGTGTTTTGTTGTACGAAAAAAATATTGCCATCACGCCGTTTTTTCTAATGAAGCTCTAACTCTACAGAACTCAATCTGAATTTTTGGGCTAACTCTACAAAAAAATGGATAAAAAATCATTTGTTTTCTATGAGAATAAGGCGCTTTTTCACGACTGGCTACCATGGACAAAATTCTGTCCATAAGTGATTTGAAGATTGAGATTGTTATTTCTAGAATCATGTCGAGATCATATTATCTATACTACTATATAAAGCATTTATAATATGGGACCCAATAAAAATTAAGATAAGGAGGTGCAATCTTGACCATCCATCTTATTTTAAAGAACCACATTATAAAGTGACATGTGTCACCTTTTGATTAAAAAATCACCTTTATTTTTAAATTGAAATATCTTTTTATCAATTTAATTTTATTATTATCTAATTTCACCATATTTTTTAAAATTTTGTGCTCTTTAATATAACATCCATTTTGATATATTTTGATATATATTTATATATTTTTTTGTTTTTTACATTTTTAGTGGGTTTATTTTGTGTTGATTTATATTTTTTTACAACTTTAACCTTAATAAATATAAACTTGATACGTTAAAACTATATACTTTCGGAGAGAGTGTTGTCTTTTTACATGCGAGAATGATAATGTTAATATAGTGTTGCGGAAAAGCTACGGAAAACCCAAACGAACACATACAACGAACACATACATTCAAAGTGTTGTGAAACGAAATTACTAAACGGGTAAGAAATTAAGTAAAGAGTTGACTTAGTAAATTTTTTATTGCCGCCGCTATGCGCGGGTAACCAACTATTAGGAATAATGTACTTTGTAAAAATGATATTATGATATTGACTTGATATATTATGATGATTGCTTGACATATATGAAGATATGATTGCCATATGTAGGTTGCCTGAGCCCGTTAACTTTAGTTATGCAAGAAATGTTGTACATCGAGATATTGACAAAGTAAGTAATGTAATAAAGCAAAAATTTTTCCTGAAAAAGGCGAGTTCATATATAATTGATAGATTGTACATCATCTAACTTAATAGATGGATATTTACATTTATGAAAATTACGGGTTGTTATATATGTCAACAGCATTGATGGGTAAAGTTAAAGATTTTGATTCATTATCGAACTTAAAAGCGGTTATAGCCAACAAAGGTTTTGAAGATATCAAACTTAAATACATGGGTGGCTTATGGGTACTGATTGAATTCCAAGCAAATTCGACAAAGGAGAAGTTTATGGCAAATTTAAGTGTAGTTTCCTGGTTTTCTCACCTTCAACAGGCAACGCACAATGTATTCATTGATGAGAGAGTAATATGGTTGGATATTGAAGGTGTTCCGATAAAGGCGTGGACCCTTAATACTTTTAAAAAAATCGCTTCTAAATGGGGAGAGCTTTTACACGATGAAGATGAGGAGGAGTTGTGCATTTATAGTAAACGTGATTGTATCTTAACAAAGCTTGCAGAGAACATACTTGAATCTTTTAAAGTTATAGTTCAAGGTAAGGTTTTCTGGGTACGTGCTAAAGAGGTTTGTGGATGGACTCCTGACTTTGTAGAGGAAGAAGAGAATGAAAGTGAGTACGACGATGTCGTAAGCAAAGAAGGTGATCAGGAAACAAATGGAGGTCTACATAATCCCAAATCATCAGATGGGGATTCTGATGTGAAAGAGGTCTCGGATACTATATTTGAGAAATATTAGTCTCAAATTCCTAATAAAGAGGGCTGCAACGGGGAACATGAGTGTAAAACCTAAAAATCTCAACAAATGTGAAATTACCAAAATACCCCTAATGCAAGAAAATCTATAAAAGCTTAAATA
>BQNB010039634.1:0-47935 GCA_026074375.1 Tanacetum coccineum
AAGATAAGGTGTATTTATGCCTGCACTTCACAAGAAACCATGAAGAACTGAAGAGTTATACGTCGTATCTAGGAAATCTCTATACGCCGTATTAAAGATATGGAAACTAAATATTCTGAAAGATATTGAACGTGGTCCCTACTCCAAGAAATCCCCTATACGCCGTATCGACATTACCCAATACGGCGTATCGACTAAATTCTAGACAGTATATATAGAAAACTCAAAAATGAGTTTTAGGTGTGCTTGATCGTATATTCGATACCCTAACAACAAAGGTCGATTTTCAGAAGAAAATAATAGTAGAAGAGGTCAAGAAAAGCTACTAATTCCATAGGAAACACCGTGTAATTACTCATACTCTTATAATCGTTCGATTGTTGGTATCATTCGTTTAATTCTGTTAGTTTACCTTGGTTGATTGATTATTCTTGTATTAATTACGATGGTTGCCATTATTATGAAGATTTAAATGTTTAGATTAGTCATGGTTAATACAATATACTTGTTTATCTTTTGTTTGTCGTTGGTTATGTTTATCAATATACTTGTTTATGTGCTTTAATATGTGACCTATCATTCAACTGGATCTAGTAATACGGACCAAGTAATCTAGATGCCGGGATAGCTGTCCATATAGTGATTAATATATCTAGACCAATAGGATCATAATTAACAACCTGTTTTTGCCTTTAAATTGTGAACTTAGTTGGACCAGTAGGTGGCCCTTGTGATCAACGAGTATGTTCAAATTAATTGGTAAAGATTGGGGTAGTGGACTACTAGTGTATAAATCGTCGTTAAGCAGTAAGTGGGTAAAGTCTCTATGAGCTAGGGTTTAACAAGATCACCATTGCATTAATCCCTAAGATAGATTATAATTAGCAAATAAGGATGCTTTATGCGGATACTTTAATTGTGACAGAATTAATGTGTCTATGTCTTAGGAAGAAGTCCCGCCTAAGTATAAGAATGATATGCCTCTTCGAGATAAGTAATCATTGGACTGAATAAACAAACTAATTTCTAATCAGATTAATAATGGTTAATATAGTTTTCTATTATAAGGCTTGACCGCTCTTTTATCTTCTGTTAATTTGCTTGCGTTGGTTAAAGTGTCATGAATTGATTGTAGTCACCACCAAACCCGTGCCAGTCTCTCAGGCTGAAACCCCGTTTTACCTATTAGGATTAGATTTAGTACTAACATAGGATTAGCATAGGTTTGACTTAGAATTAGAATTAACTTAGATTAGATAACCAAAATTTTAATAAATTAAGAGATTTAACCTCGCTTCAAGTGTTCGACACCCTACTTACCACAAATCTACCACCGACCGGGTACATTGCCCGTTAAAGTGTTGTTTTTGGTTAATTCAATAAAATATAAATTTAAAACTTGAATCATAAAAATATACACCACACAATGACACATAAAAGACTTATATGGATGTGATGATGGAACAGATGAATGATTGAATTGAGGTTGTAATGGATGAGTAGGTGGTCAAAGATTGACCTATAGTTAGGATATCACCATATAAGAGTCAAGGAAGAAGTCACTCCAAGACAACATTTAAGACGCGGTACAGACATTACGAATTTCTAGTCATTCCCTTTTGGTTGACTTATGCGTTGGTTTTGTTTATAGATCTAATGAACAGGCCATGTAGACCCTACTTGGACAAGTTTGCGATAGTTTTCACTGATGATATCCCCATCTACACAACATGAACAACACTTATATATTGACATTTCTCAAGGATGAGAAATGGTACGCCAAATTCTTCAAATGTAAGTTTTGGCTTTGAGAAGTACAATTTCTTGGTCAACTAGTCAATACCAAGAGAAATTATGTCGACCCAGTGAATATTGAAGCCACTAAGAAATGGGCGAAGATCACAATGAATCTTGTGTTAGATATTAGAAAAAGACGCGGTCACCCCGTGTATTTTACCGTTTATTGTTGCTCGTAGTTAAGTAGTTAATGTATAACTTTCGGTAATGGGTCGGGTATTAAACCCAACGTGTAAGCCCACTACTAAGGCCTTATGGCCGGTTTTGTTGTCACTATATAACCCTCTTCCATGCCATGGAAAAGGTGGGTTAGTCATTTACATAATACAAGTTCATTTTCTCTTACTAGAAAGTTCTCTCTCACTTTCTCTATCTAGACTTGGCCAATCCACTTGTCATCCGATTGTGTTATGATATCCAATATCCTACAATTGCTATTAGAGCACATGGGATGATTAGCTAGATTGTATGTGCATTTTCTTGGTTAATTTTGATCAAAAGTTTGGTTTTTGAAGGTTTATAGTCTTGTTCTTGGTTTTCTTTGATCTTGACATTTGTGATGTTAAAGTTTATATTTTTATAGTTGCTATAGCCTTCTAGTACCAAGTTGTGCAAAAGAAACCAGTCAAAAACGTTCAAATTTTTAGGTGTTTTTGGTGAAAACCTAAAAAATTTCATTCCAGCGAGTTAAGTCACTGTTTGAAGATTTTCGTAGCGAGTTACGGTACTGTATTGGCGAGTTGTCAGCATAGTACACTGTGTGTCAGATAGTACTATGTCAGCGAGTTGTCGTCTTGTGCAGGTAGTGAGTTAGGCAGCGAGTTAACCCTTCTTGCAGGTAGCGAGTTGAAGACTAGCGAGTTGGATACTAGCGAGTTGAAGACTAGCGAGTACAGGTTTTTGAAGATCTTTATACTAGCGAGTTATGAACAGGAACTATGTCAGTTTAATTTCTTGCTAGCGAGTTGTCAACTCTCTTCCAGCGAGTTACATATAGCGAGTTACAGGTTAATTGAAGACAATTTTTCTAGCGACTTGTGAACAGGAACTCTGTCCATTTAATTTCTTACCAGCGAGTTGTCAAGTCTCTTCCAGCGAGTTACATCCAGCGAGTTACAGGGCAGCGAGTTGTGGATTTTTGGACATTTGGACTAAATTTTTCAAATTGACTAATTTCAACCTGTAATCCTAACAAACTTGAACAACAATTCACCATTTCATACAATCAATCACCACTTTTAACATACAATCACTAATCATTGTTCGATCAACTTAATCATTTCACAATCAATTAAGATGGCTAATCTTTCGGAAGATATCCAATGTGCCGGTTCCGATACCCGACCACCTATGCTTGATAGGACTGACTTTGCATCATGGCAACAACGAATTCGACTGTATTGTCGGGGTAAAGAGAATGGGGTGAACATCTTGAAGTCAATTGATGAAGGACCTTTTCAGATGGGAACATTTCGGGAAACTCTTGCAGAAGGGAATGAAGGTGCCTTACATCTAGGTCCAGAACGACCTCGAGTCTATTCTGACCTGTCACCTGAAGATAAGGAAAGGTACAATGCTGACATTCGGGCAACAAACATCCTACTTCAAGGGTTGCCAAAAGATATATACTCTCTTATCAATCATTACACTGATGCAAAGGACATATGTGTTAGCCTTAATTATATTAAGTCAAACAAGAATGTTATCGGTCATATAAAGTCAAATTGGGTCTTGTATTGTAATAGGCTAGTCGGGTTCAACGGGCTTGGTTTGTAATCTAATATTGTCCGCGTTTCAGGCTCAAAGCCTAAGTTTAGCCAAGCCCGGCCCAAGTGATAAGCCCATACGCCTACTAGAAGGCATGGGTATAAAAGAAACCCTCTCCTTACATGGAGAGGGTGTTGGTTACCATTTCATTCACTTGTTTGTGTTTGTAATCTTCCACCCTCACTTTCTCTCTCTAATAAATCTTCCATTTTCCTTTATCTTTTTTCTAGCTTCTCTCTCTACATCCTAGCTTATTTTCTACTCAATCTTGCTTATTGGTATTGCTTATTGTTGTGATATGGGATAAGTCTTGGGATAACATTTGGTATCACTCGCCTCGGGTGGGTTTAGTGTTTTCATTGTGGCTTGTATGTGCTTATTTCATACGGCTTTGTTTCAAAAAGTTAACTCTTTGTTTAAGAAAACATTACCTAGCTCTCGGTAAAAAAAAACTTTTTGAGATAACAAATTCTTTTCTTTTGGGCTTAATAACGTTTTTTTTCTCTTTTGACATATTATTCGTATAAGTTTTGGGCCTACTGTTTATAAATTCTTAATTAGGCTTATTCAAAATGGCTTCTTACTAAGTTATAGTTTTTATTTTGTTATGTTCAAAACATTAAGGGTGCGTTTTAGTTTGTCAAGCAAAAAGTCACCACATTTCCTTTATGAGTTTCGCTTAGAGTATTTCTTAGCTTAAAACGAGATCTTCAAGCTTGATTATTGAAGTCTTTTCGACGCTTATTTGTGGTTTTTTATAGTTTTTTTTAGGATAGCTTATTTGGGCTTCTTTCCATTTAGCTTATTTTGTTGGTCTCCTTCATAGCTTATTAAGGATAATTTAAAGTGCTTATGTTTAAGATTATTTTTGTGGTCCATTCGGTGTGAAAAAGAAAGGGAACCAAGATCCACAATATTAGCAACAAGGACGTTTACGTTCTAACGACAAGAAGACGAAAATGACGATAGTACGTTTTGGTATCTTGTGTGAACCGAACAAGTATCAAGCTAATGTGAACCGATCTAGTCGTTTATCATTTGATGACCCGAACTAGTTCTTTACAACACAAGTCGAACTAGTCATTCATGTTATGAAATCGAACTAGTTGCTTCACCTTGAGAACCGAACTAGTCAAAAACTTGAGCACCGAACTAGTTCAAGCTTTTACAACCGAACGAGTTCAAACCAAGATGGAACCGAACTAGTCGAAATCTTAACCACCCGATCTAGTCAAGTTATAAGACCCGAACGAGCATTATTTCTTCATCAACCGAACTAGTCAAATTCATTTAGGAACCGAACTAACTCAAACACGGACAAAAAATCTCCCCGTTTAAGTGTTTTTTTTTGTTGTTTCGGTTTCGTGTGACGTTCAATGGCGGGACTTAAGACTTATACCATCGTGATCGTGACATATTTTCGATCAACGTGGTATATTCGGAGTTTATCGACGATAACCAATCATCCGTACGATAAAGAACTCGTTGCATTTTTTTATCTTTTTCAAATCGAAGAAGAAAAGAAACAAGAGGGAAACGTGTGTTTTTAATAGACATAATTTTGATTTTACACCTTTGGTCCTTGGATTTCAAGTTAAATTTACCATTCGTCCTTTATTAGCTTATTTACCCTCATTGTTGAAACAATTTTATACCGTTATTCCTCACAAGTTCTAATTCAGCCCGTTAGTCCTCAAAAGTGAATCATTTGTGCACCGTTTGTCCTCAATTGAGTTTTGATCAATCGTTAATCATTTCAAGCTCAAAATTTGTGCACCTTCATCGTTTTAAGCCCATTAATCGTTACAAAAGCTCACATACTTCAATTTCAACAACGATTTCAACCACAATTAATTATTGTTTCACGGTTTCTTCTTGATTTTGTAAAATCCATGATGCATATATGATGATATTAAATGATATGCATGAACCGCCTGCTCAATATGTCTCTATAACAACACAGAAAAATGTAGTTGCTAAATCATTGACTGCTGAACTTGCAACATATAAGGAACATGTTAAACTGTATGAAAGACGGGCCAGGTTTTAATTAACAGAAAGAGAACAAAAGATTGATGAACAATTAAGAATAGTTATCACTAACCGTAATATTAAGGAAGAAAATTTGAAAAACGAAATTCATTTTGTAAAATTACAACTTTCCTCCACCATTAACCATAACAAGTCAATGGTAGAAGAAGTTACGTCTTTGAAAAAGGATTTTAAACAGAAAGAAAATAAATACCTTGAAGAATTTTTGGACATGAAAGCTTTAAAAAAAGGGTCGAGGATAAATTATACAAACAAGACCAGTCTCTTCAAACAGTTCACATGTTGTGTAAACCAAATCCCTATTATGATGAAAGAATAAGGTAGCTATTGGCTACAAGAACCCTTTATGTCTCACCCGTGCAAAGCAAGTTCAGCCTGCCCTATATAATGGTCATGAAATTATCAAAACCAATCATGTCCTGACCATAGTGCACAACTCAGAGGATATCCTAGAGATAGCTGAAATCACTAGGAAGAAAATGAATGACAAGATGAAAGACCCAGAGTGTGTGAAAAAGAGAGAGTTAAGATTGCACCACCTGATTACTCGAGAGAGAATTATTTAGCGACTTTCACACCACAGAAACAATTGACCCCCGAGCAGATATTTTGGTCCAACGATCTCATCGAGATGAAAGCAGAAGCTCTCAAGGAGCAGACCAAAGCTTCATGACCAACCAAAGCGTTGATGATGTATCTACCAAATACACCTGCAACGCTTGTTTCCAAGGTGCTTCCAACAAAAAGTCAAGTGAAAATTAATATTTTTACACTTATACAACTTTTTTCAGAATTTGAAAAAACCTGCAAAAAAGAGAATTACACCCACTGGGCTCACTGAAGGGGAAAGGGGTTTTGAACAAACCAAGGTATTATCTCATCGAGGTCATTCCATTTTTCAAAACACTTAAAGAACATTTTGAGGGCATTCAAAAGGCTCTAACTAAAGAAATTAAAGAAATGAAAGATATTTTTGAAGAGTTGGAAGCTGAGGATGACCAAAACATTGTCCATAGGAAGCATGCTGAGATTGAGAGGAAACCCCTTCTTATTGCAAATGATAATTTAATTGCTGACTGCTTGTCCAAAGATATGTTTTATATTACAACGAATTCTGAGCTTACTGTATCTAGAAATACTGAAATGCATGATGCCCACACTGTCGTTTAAGCACGTTGTCTGGAATTTGAAGCAGAGCTTTCTAAATTATAGGATAAGATTCAAATAGATGATCATAATTAATTAGTAAACCAGTTTTCCAATCTTGAGGTAAATCACTTAAACCTGTAGCTAAAGTATCAAAACCTTAAAGAAAGTTTTGGGAATAACCCAACTCCACCCGCTAGAGAAACTCCTGATTTTGACTCAGTCTTTGTAATCGGAAAAATGAAAGCTTCCCTTCAATGAAAGGACAACGTCATCAAAAAATTGAAAATGCAAATCTCTCAACTAAAGGAGACCCGTAGTGAAGCAGACCGTACACTTGATTTCAGGACCTTAGATTTTCAGATCACTCAATTAACTAAAAAAGTCACCACTCTTCATGAACAAAATGAGCTTTTTAGGTCAAAAAATGGAAAGATTAAACAGCATTACAAGGAATTGTATGATTCTATTAAGATTATGCGTGCTAAGCATATCAAACAGACAACTGCTCTGTTAACTGAAAATGAGAATCTAAAAGTCCAAATACATAATAAATTGCAATGTGACACTACTAATCCTGTAAAACCAAGAGTTCTTGCACCGGGTAAGTATGCCATTGATGTTGAACCAATTCCCCCTCGCAGTAGGAATAATAGGGAAGTTCATCTAGATTATCTCAAGCATCTTAAGGAAAGTGTTGAAACTATTCGCGAGATAGTAGAGGAAGCTAAAGTTGAAAGACCATTAGATAGATCACTTGCATATGCTTGCCTTTACACCAAACACTCTCAGGAACTATTAGAATATGTGATTGGCACTTGTCTGAGAGACTTCAATCAACAAGATAAAAAGCATGCTTATACCCATTTAACTAAGAAAAAGCAAGTCACTTTTGAGGTCCAATGTGCAATGTCAAATAGTAACACACAAAAACATGTAGAGCAACTGAACACTCAGAATTCTAATGTCCCTGTGCCTCCTTCTATAGGAGTAAACAGTTTCACTGATGCTAGCGGATCACAGCCTAGGAGCAATACCAAGAAAAATAGGATCTTGCCAGCTAAGAGTGTCAACAAGAAGAATGTAGAAGAACACCCTAGGACAAATAAGTCTAATTTAAAAACCAAGAATCATGTTGATTCTAGTATTAGCTCTAAGCGTACTGTAATTAATTCGAATTCTCATGCTGCTTGCAAGACATGTAACAAATGCTTAATTTATGCAAATCATGATATATGTGTGGTTACTTATTTGCACTCTGTGAATGCATCCCCCTTTGTTAAAAATATTTTCCATAAAGTTAAGCAAGTTTGGAAACCTAAGCAAGTAAAGCAAGTCTGGAAACCAACAGGCAAAATACTTCCTACTGTAGGTTATCAATGGATGCCCACGGGAAAGACATTTACTTTAGGAGCACAGTGCCCTTTAACTAGGCTCACTACATTTAAAGTAGTGTTTGCTATTGCTTATGCTAACCTACATGAACCCAACCAAAATTGGGGTTCCAACTGTCCAAACTCTCCATCTTCGTCTGTTTTCAACTACAGGTCGTACAGATCGTCCTTTGGTATTCGGATTCAGGCTGCTCAAAACATATGACGGGGGATCGCTTACGGCTTAGGAATTTCATGAAAAACTTCATCGGGACAGTTAGATTCGGGAATGACCACTTTGGTGCTATTATGGGTTATAGAGATTATGTGATTAGTAACAGTGTAATCTCCAGGGTATACTATGTGGAAGGACTAGGACATAATCTATTCTTTGTCGGACAATTTTGCGACTCTAATCTGGAAGTTGCATTCAGGAAACATTCATGTTATGTTCGAGATACGGATGGTGTTGAATTAATTAAAGGTTCTCGCGGTTCTAATTTGTACACTATCTCGGTTGAAGACATGATGAAGTCCTCTCCCATTTGCCTGTTGTCTAAGGCCTCCAAGAACAAATCATGGTTATGGCATCGTCGTTTAAACCACTTGAACTTCGGTACCATTAATGACCTTGCAAGAAAGGACTTAGTCAGAGGTTTACCTAGATTGAAGTTTGAGAAAGATCATCTTTGCTCTGCATGTCAACTAGGAAAGAGCAAAAAGCATACCCACAAACCCAAAACTGAAAACACCAACTTGGAAGTTCTTAATACCCTTCATATGGATTTATGTGGACCGATGCGAGTGCAAACAATTAATGGGAAGAAATACATCTTAGTCATCGTTGATGATTATTCTCGGTTTACTTGGGTTAAGTTTTTGAGATCGAAAGATGAAACCCCAGAGGTCGTCATCAAATTTCTGAAGCAAATACAAGTCGGTCTCAACAAAACTATTAGATACATCCGTACCGATAATGGCACAGAATTTATCAATAAAGATTTGACTGCATATTATGAACGTGTCGGCATTTTTCAAAAAAAGACAGTTCCAAGGACTCCACAGCAGAACGACATTGTCGAAAGATGGAACCGTACTCTTGTAGAGGCTGCTAGGACAATCCTGATATTTTCCAAGGCTCCGATGTTTCTATGGGCAGAAGCTGTGGCTACTGCTTGTTACACCCAAAACCGATCCCTCATTCACACTCGTCATAACAAAACTCCATACGAGCTGGTGCATGATAAGAAGCCTGACCTTACTTTTTTCCGAGTCTTTGAGTGCTTGTTTACGTACTACTGATTGCGAGGATCTTGGAAAAATTGAACACCAACAGCTGATATTGGAATTTTTGTTGGTTATGCACCAAGCAGGAAGGGTTATAGAATCTACAACAAAAGAACCCGGCGAATCATGGAAACTATTCACGTACAATCCGATGAGCTGTCTTAGCCGATGGCTCCTGTGCAACTCAGTACAGGACCCGCACCTATGTTTCTGACGCCTGGACAGATAAGTTCCGGGCTCCGTCAACCAATCCGGTCCCTGCAGCATGATGTACCCCCAACAAATAATGAGCTGGTGATATTATTCCAACACGATCGTTCGATGGAATACCTAGATCCTCCACGTGTTGAAAGACCAGTTTCTCCTGATCCAGCAGTTCCAGTTCTAGTCAATTCAGCTAGTACACCTTCTTCTACTACCATTGATCAAGATGCATCTTCTCCAAGTCATTCAGCGTCATCTTCGGCATTACAATCTCCAAGTTCCCATCAAGGTGTTGCAACTGGATCTACTATCATTGAAGACAATCCTTTTGCTCATGCTAACAACGATCCCTTTATAAACGTGTTTGCTTCGGAACCTAGTTCTGAGGCATCATCATCTAAGGATGCTATTTCAACTGAATCCACTCATGTTATTCAACCACATCATCATCTTGAAAAATAGAGCAAGGATCACCCGCTTGACAATGTCATTGGCAATCCCTCTCGACCGGTATCCACCAGAAAACAACTTGCAACCGATGCCTTGTGGTGCTTGTACAACTTTGTATTATCAAAAGTGGAACCAAAGAATTTCAAATCTGCAGTGACTAAAGATTGCTGGTTTCAAGCCATGCAAGACGAGATTCACGAATTTGATCGACTTCAAGTATGGGAATTAGTACCACGACCAAACTATGTTATGATTATAGCTCTCAAGTGGATTTACAAAGTTAAGCTTGATGAGTACGAGGATGTTCTGAAAAACAAAGCTAGGTTGGTGGCCAAGGGATATCGACAAGAAGAGGGTATTGATTTTGAGGAATCCTTTGCACCAGTTGCACACATCGAGGCTATCAAAATCTTCATCGCCAATGCCGCCAGTAAGAACATGACCATCTATCAAATGGATGTCAAGACAGCATTCCTTAATGGCGAGTTGAAAGAAGAAGTCTTTGTTAGTTAACCAGAAAGTTTGGTTGATCTAGATCATTCGACACATGTTTATCGTCTGAAGAAGGCTCTGTATGGTTTAAAGCAAGCTCCTCGGGCGTGGTATGACACCTTGTCGTGGTTTCTTCTGGACAACAAGTTTTCCAAGGGTGTAGTTGGCCTGACATTATTCACTCAGAAAACAGGCAAACATATTCTTCTTGTTCAAATATATGTAGATGATATCATATTTGCCTCGACCGAACCTAAAGCATGTGACATATTTTCCATTAAGATGAGTTCAAAATTCTAAATGTCAATGATGGAACAAATGTCTTTTTTCCTAGGATTACAAGTTTCTCAAAGTCCCGGAGGCATTTTCATTTATCAATCAAAATTTGCTCTAGAAATCTTAAAGAAATTTAGGATGGATTCGTGTGACCATGTTGATACACCAATGGTGGATCGACTTAAACTGGATGAGGACCCCTTAGGGATTCCAGTTGATCAGACTCGATTTCGTAGTATGGTCGGCTCCCTCATGTACCTCACTGTCAGCAGACCCGACCTAATATTCGATGTGTGCATATGTGCTAGGTATCAGGCATCGCCTACCAAAAAGCACCCTGAAGCACTCAAACGGGTCTTTCGGTATCTCAGAGGAACCATTAAGTGGGGACTTTGGTATCCGAAAGACACCGCTATGGCACTAACGGCCTATGCAGATGCGGATCATGCAGGTTGTCAAGATACACGAAGAAGTACGTCAGGAAGTGCTTAGTTCCTTGGAGATAAATTAGTCAGCTGGTCATCAAAGAAACAGAAGAGCATTGCGATCTCAACTACAGAGGTTGAATACGTTTTCATGTCTAGATGATGTGCTCAGATACTTTGGATGAGGTCACAGCTTACAGACTACGGTTTTGCCTTTAATAAGATTCCTCTGTATTGTGATAACCGCAGTGCTATTGCTCGCTGCTGCAACAATGTCCAGCACTCCCGGTCCAAGCACATTGACATACGTCATCATTTCATTCGAGAGCAGGTTGAGAAAGGCGTGGTTGAATTGTACTTGTAGATGACGGTTTATCTGCTTGCGGACCATATCACGCAAGGCATTACCAAGAGAGCAGTTCGAATTTCTACTCCCGCGGCTTGGTATGAAGAGTATGACTCCGAAAACCCTTAAACGTCTTCAGGAAGGAGAAGATGAGTAAAGGATGGTCTTCCCATATCCTATGTATATTTGTACATACTTAAACACAAAAACAAAATACAAAAATATAAAACCTACAAAAAACCATAAAAATCAGAAAATAGGAAATACCAAAAATATTTTTCAAGACATGTCTTCTGAAAATCGATAATATTTACGGATCTAGAAATGTCATTCAATAATGACACGGGTCTTTAAATAAAGTTCGAGCATAAGTTCAAACTTTTAAAACATGTCTTCATGGCTTGCAGTTATTTTCGACTTCAACCCGCTTTTAAGTCTGAGAAAAGCATGTCGTCAAAAAGACAGTTATTTCTAACAACGGGTAATTATTTTTTCCTGGGCATGGATTACTTCATATCCATGCATCATGGGTTATGAATACTTTGTACATAACCTTGGATTGTTTACAATAAGTGTACGTGTCAGTGCATTTATTTGTCAAAATAAGAGAAATCTTATTTTTATTGGTAAAAAATTGTCTTTACAATGAATCAGTGTTTTCAGTAATCACAAAAAGATTTTCAAAGACAATTCCACCACTCACACAATGACAACAGCTCTTTAAAAAGAAAACGGGTCATTATTTGAGGGGGAGAAAGTGTCATATACTAATATTTTAAAAGGGTCCTTTCACAAATTAAGTCACGGAAATATAAACGGATATAAGTTTTTGATAATGACGATAAAAACAAATTTAAAGGGGAGTTTAATTATTTTAAATACAAGGAGTATGCTTTAGATGTCATTTGGTTTCAAAACTTTAGGGATTATTTGCAATTTAAAACTTAGTGATTTAGGCTTTTTAAACTACATACGACTAATATTGCCAACACCTCATAGTTTGTAAAAAGACTTAGGAATGTTTGGAAATTCTTTTATAGTTTTAAAAGCCTTGAAGTTGATTCTCACGGAATAGATTTAAGCTTATTAATTCTTCAAACACGCTCTCAAGTATGTGTGCGTACAAGGTTTTACTGATTCCGAGGTATCAAAACCATCAAAGGGGAGGAGTAGATACACCGAAAGGTACAACAAGTACACGTGATAGAGTCCATATCCTTCTTTAAATTTAGGCCATTCCGTGAAGGAAAAATGTATAAGCGGAAGTAAAGATCATGTCTGAACTTGTTACTTTCAGGTGTGCACTATTTATTTCTCTTTGAGGGAAGAGATATCTTGTTATTTTAGTTGCATCCATTTGAGTACCTAAGGGGGAAAAGTGTTGTTAGAAGATTTATTCTAGCGTGAGAAGATTGTTTCTGATTCAATTAATGTTTCCTCCACCGGTCAACCACTAAGCTTATTATTAAAAGGGTATAAATATTTGATAAAAGAGGTACACATAGGTATGATGATACCTTTAGATAGTCAATATCCTGCAGGAAGAAATGTTTACATCCGAGACTTAGTTGACTTAGGTATTATCATTTCGGCTATTTAGAGGGAATAATTATGACATTCGGGACTTAGCTAACCTTGGTGTTGCAATTTATATCATCAGTATCGTGTAAGGAGAAATGCGGACATCCGAGACTTAATTGACTTTGATGTTACGGTTTTGAATTAATTGTGTACTTCGGACATTTGAGCTTTACACATCAAGTCTTCTTAATGCGGCTTGCAAGAAATCTATGAATCTACTCAAGAAAGGATTGCTGATTCGAGGGGAAGCTAGGACAACTTCCAAAAAGAAAGTATCGAGACAGACTACAGATTGCTGACATGGACAGAATGACTTTGTCATTTTTTGTTTGAACACTTTCAGGTCCTGTCTCATACATAATATTGTGAATATATTATTATGTAGTGTATCTTTAGGTGTTAAGTGTCAATGTATAAATTTTTCATGAGTTTTTCGTTAAACTCAAAATCTTTCAAAATTATTATACCTGACACTCACACATACCCTCATAGTTTGAGGGGGAGCATTAATGTGTTCCCTAATCGGCTTGTGCATAATCAACACATTTTTCTCCCAGTTTTCTAACATATTTGAATCATTTGATATCCAAAATATCAAAGGGTTTGAAATTTTTGATAAGGTGAGAAAATGTGATTAAAATACGAAAACGTAGAAAATGTGATTTTATAGACTCATGTGTGTACTCCATCCTAAAAGTGCTATACACTTACGATTTCGATGTTTAAATGTTGAGGGGGAGCGTTTTGATAATGTCCAAAATAAATCGGGTAACCAAAGCTTTGATATTTAATATACGAGTACCTTGATTATGGTTTTCAAATGGTTTTATAGCAAGGAGAACAGCTACCAAAATTACCGGAATCATAGCATTTAATTTTATCAGGATGTTTTATAAGGTTGGTTAAGGTTGGTATTGTTCATGATCCAGCCAGAATCGGAGGGATCTACCAGGGAACTAATCCACTAGTAGTGTAGAAGTCCTTAGGTTGATATTAAAAGAGGGGTAAACGTGAAAAAATAATGGGATAGTGCCGACTGTGGATAGAGCTTGTTTGTACTAGAACAAACCCAACAAGGTTACTAAGTCATGAAGTAAGGTAAGCACTGGAAGGGGTTGAAGAAAACTGAAAACAGAATAGTAAGGATTAAATGCGTTGAAAAAGAAAAAAGCACCTCCATATAACTTTGGCAGAAACGGGTTCAACACATCTACTGTCAGAATCACATTGATGATGCTGAATTGAAGAAGCCGTCATGGATAGTGATGCAATGCACAACAATACCTAGCCACTCAGAATCTCTCAAAAGATTTATGTTTCACTTCTCACAGAGACTAACACGTTATCTTTTACTTTCTCACTCTGAGTTAGGTGATTATTGAAAAATGGTGGCAGTCCTCCCATCCTCCGATCACTAAAACACATAACGCACAATTGTGTCTAGAGCAAAGAGACCAGTTAATATCATTAGGACACTTTTACCATTTAACTTGTTCTACACACAATGTGAAAAACAAGGTTACCATTAAAGAGTCCTACGCATTATCCTTGTGGTATTGATAGAACATCCGAGTGATACCAAAGTATCACGGTAAAGATAACATCAAACAAGCTCTTGGTAGGTGACTTGTGAGATCCTATATGGATCAAACTTGTGTCAAATGGAAGGAAAAGATGGGGCAATTCTACAAGAATCCAAACTTGTTCAAGTCTATAATTGACGAGATTAATGAACTTTGACAAAAAGGCTAAAAAACTCTCGATGTGTTACAAACACCATTTTACTAAGTAACACGTCGACTGATTTTTCAACTCAATTTTTCTCTTTATTGCTAACTGTTGTATTACAGGTTCATATAAAGATGGAGATGGTGTCATCCTTTCTGGTAGAGACAAGTTCATTACCGCATGCTCATACTTGACCAACACACTCAAAGAAATCATGAAAGCTCAAGCATATGTTTCTAAGCTTCTGCAACTCTGATATCACACCTCCTTCTTGAAGTGGCCAAGTATTAAAGTTAAAGAAAGTCAAGAACAAATTACTCAAGTTTTCAAGACCAAGAAAAGTATGAGCCATGTCGGCTCCACAAGACACAAGACCACAAGACGGTGAAAGATCACAGGTTGATGATCAGAGATTAGATTTGGCTGATGATCTCAAGAAAGCTCAAGATCACATATCAAGTTTAAACACAAGCCACAAGACAAAGACCCATCCATCAAAAGTACATAGATATTCAAAGGTTGGGGGAAGAATCAAAGACTATGAGCTGAACAAGAACAATCAAAAGATTGATGAGCTTAATTTAGTATTTTCTAGGTGACCTCCCTTAGGGGGGGATTGTTAGATATTCGGAAAAGACTCGGTCACCACGTGTATTTTACCGTTAATTATAGCTCGTACTTAATCGTTAATCGTATGACATTCGGTATTGGGTCGGGTAATTAAACCCAATGTGTAAGCCCATGCCAAGGCCTTTGGCCAGTTATGTAAGCCACTATATAAGTCTCTTTCATGCCTTGGAAGAGGTGGTTAGTCATTTCATTATACAAGTTCTCTTTCTCTCACTAGAAAGCTTTTCTCTCTAACTTTCTCTCTCTAGACTTGGCTAATCCATCTATCTTCCATTGTGTTATGATTTCCAATATCCTATAGCAGTCAAATTTGGTGCGGATTCGTCTTCTTGTTGGATCTTCGGTTTATTTTATAGGAAAACTTACACCATGTAGGGATGGGTTTAAACGTTGGGCAACCAACTTCTCTGGCGATGCATAATTCTTTGGCGAATCTTTTATCCCTAACAACACACAAAATAAAATAGGTATTAGAAATTAAATGCATAGACATATAAAAAATTATAACGTACATCTTGAACAACTAACCAGATTTGCCTGCAAGCCTACTAAAATGACCCACAAAAATGCCAATAATTTCAAATCTCTTTTGACCTATTCAAACACATTTAATATTAACTATCACACTTTGTTGCAAGCTTATGCCTACATAAAGATGCTAGAGGTTTCAATTTATTTTAATAACTTCAAGACCATATTTAACGTTTGAATATGAACGTCATCTTCGAATTTTTTATTCAAAAGACCAACAACATTTAAAGTTAGGACTGACGATTTTAGAAAATGACAAACTGACACAAATTTATAAAAACCTCGCAACCGAATACGACTATTCTCAAACCATGGACAGTGTCCCGCTAAGAAAAGACATATCACACATTCATTATCCTCACCTACTCGTTGAAAACAGTTTAGACCCAAAACTATTTTGCCTATCTCTTGTTCAGAAGGCTAGTGCAGCATTTCATTAGCATTTTACACGCACTCAATACAAATGATGACATGTGCGCTTGGACGTTATTTATACGTAGGGTCTGACCCTTAGATTGTCAACATACACAAAATATATGCACATCTATACACACCTTATTTTTCTTTTTGCATATATCAAGTACCCTCAACGTTTTTCGAGAACCATCCATGCAACCATTATGGAACCGAACCTCAATCTGGGCTTGCAAACCTTCCATTGACATTGTCACTATAAATTATGCATCAACAAAAATTATTAATAATTCAGTTAAATAACCAACGAATCTCAACATAAACTGCATACACATTTACTATTATTTCTAAAACACATCGCACACAATTGTTATGGTAATAGCATTTCCAATCTACAATGGCATACATGGTACCGTCCAGCGAAATTATCATAACCAAGATAACAGTATCCGTCATACTTTTGAGGCTAAAAACTTAGACCATTAGACCAAACAAATACTTTTGAACCAATAAATATGTCTTTTTCACCACCATCACCAAAATCTTAAAAGCAATGGAAGACTATATTTTTAATAATTTAACTTTTCGGCACACGGAACAACAAAACATCGCATCCTTTTGCGCTACAAAATAATATGCCAAAAACATCATTAGATCAAACTAAAAACATTTAGATTTAACAAAAAAAGACCGAAGACATGATAAGCTGACTAAAGATGTGATGTGGACATACTATTATCGTGATGCGGACTAAGCGAGAAGACGATATAAGACTTTTCTACGATGCCCGCTATGAAAAGTAAATGTTATATCGATCTCTTCATTTCCACTGAACCCTGTACCTCTATGTTCACTTCACACATCATAATTTGAATCTCACAACGTTAACAGAAGATTTACCTTACCTACTCAACAACATACTGATGTGGTTGTCGTAAGGGACTTATACAAGAAGATTTACAACTCCCTAGGCAGAGTACCTAACCATTATAGTAGTAGTATAGGCAAGACTCGGGGGTTGTTATCGTTCTCTAGGGGAATTGGTTGGGAAGGCTTGATCACGGTCTAACAGAATTTTAGGGGTTAAGAGAAGATTATTTTTGTGTTTTTATATTTTATAGAAAGCAGGTAAATATATGGTTTGAAAGGTTAGTTTGATAGACTAATAACTAAACTAATTAATAAACTAATCTACTGGTAATAACTTTATGATAATTGAATGTATTTACTTAATCATGCATTACTTATCAGATTGTTTCTCCTAATCTTGTTGCCTTGTCACACTTTTGATGATATGTGTAAGTATTTCCTAGGTCATGAACGGATTACACGAACCGCTCGTCTATTTAATGATGCCGTTAGGGCAAACGCCAAGTAATTTTAAAAGATAGTATGAAGACTATTACAAGGCCCCTAAGAGTACATTAAATGCATGTGAAATAACTTAAGAGGGATCAACCATATAAAGGGGTAATGTAGTATGAAGACTGTTACCCGATGGTATCCTTTCTACGCACTCGCATTTCCTTAGACGTGTCTACAGCGATACAGACAAAAGTTGGTTTTCTAGAACCTAACGCGCACAATCATCAATCAGGAAGCAACAATAAAAGAATCTACAATCCGACTTTCATGCAATCATAAGCAAATACAAAGCAGGGTTTAGCCTTGCATGTTATAAAGAAAGCCAAGAGATAAATCAATCATCTACAACCATAGACATATGAATGTTAATGTTATAACAACCTTACTTGGATTAAAACATGGATTCAAGGTAGTTTGATAGGGTTTTAAGGCCCTAAAAATGACCTATGAAGCTGCTACATGAGCTAGGGTTCGTCTCCCTAAGTTATATAAAGTTATCCTAAAAGTTACACACTTGAAACCCTAAAATCGGTTTAATTAAGATAGTCTTACTTGATTAAAACATGAATTAAAGGAAGTACAATAGGGTTTTGAGGCCCTAAAATTGTCCCTAACAGCTGTTAAACGAACTAGGGTTCATCCTTTTCTTTTACTCTAAAGTTACACCCCTAAAACCCTAAAAACGGATTTGTATTTATAGGAAAATCGCCATGACGGCTTTGCATGTTAATCATGACGCCGTCATGAATAGAATATTCTAGATATTGGGCTGGGTCATACATTCTGACGCCATCATGAGATCTTGTGACGCCGTCTTGGTATGAGTTGTGACGGCATCACATGTAATGCTTCTGAGTAGAAATTCTTGAGAGATGTTGGTGTAGGTTCGTAGTCTTGTCCGTTTCTTCTCCAAATGAGCTCAAGTCACGTGTATTTCCTCCAACAACCTTCTAAATGTTGAATACTTGAAAAGGAATGATTAAGTACCTATTTTGGGCATAAATGCACGATTTAGGGGGTTAAACGACCCCGAAAAAGTATATAAAATGACACCTCATTAAATACCCCTACTCTTGGGATTTGATCGTCCTCAAGCAAATGGGCTTTTCTACATAGACAATAGCAATATAAGGGTCATTTTACCTACTCTTTAAAAGTATTTTACAACACAACTTTCTAGACCTCGTAATTAAAAGCACGGAAAGTATATACTAGCACCTCACATAAGTGTTTGAGATTCTCTCTTTCTCTCGGATGTATAATAAATTATAACATAAGGGGGAAATGGAAAATCAACACTCATTACCTGTCATAGCATATAAATTACTATAGGCTTGGTAAAGGATCAAACCTTCACCGCTAGGCGCAAGCATTATTCATTACTATCTAAGAGGTCTTTTAAAGGGTTGTCGGGTGTAGGTGTAAGATAACATATAATGGAAATGAAAATGGATGGGATACATTTGGGTGGTGACTTTGGGTGAATTTGGAGTGGAAAGGTTAGCTAATTATTTAAACGAATACACGTTAGTTTGGTTGCTAAGCCAAGACCTGGACGAAGATATACAAACTCTACAAAACTCTACACCAATCTCTTTTTTTAATAACATAATACATCATAACATGGGGTTTATAACACGTACCCCTACACTTGAGTTTTTACATGCTCGATATTTACAATCTAACTAATGACCCGATTTGAGGTAGATCAAAATAACATGGAGACC
The DNA here is from genome assembly GCA_026074375.1 of Tanacetum coccineum. Classification (NCBI taxonomy): domain Eukaryota; kingdom Viridiplantae; phylum Streptophyta; class Magnoliopsida; order Asterales; family Asteraceae; genus Tanacetum; species Tanacetum coccineum. Next base: position 19,592 of record BQNB010039634.1, read on the forward strand.
ATCTAACAAATATATGGGGGTATTGACTTAACTTTTCTTCCCCATTCTTCTGCGAAATAAATACTACCATGAATCCCAATCGTCCCAAAACTGTATTTACAATGATAAGGACTTAGCAACCGTGTACTCAAATAATTATCTTAGGTTAAAACGATAATGTACTAAAAGCGAGTACATACAAGGTAGGATAAGGCGATTTAGGTGTAACGATTGGTTTAAGGGTTAACAATGCTCTTCATTAATAATCTGGAATCCACCAGAAAATTACGAGAACTGTGAAAAAGGATAGGCTCGGAGGGTTATACTAGGGGTATCCTGCACTAAAGATGAGTGCATGGCAAGGGTGTGGGATAGTTATATGATCTGTGTGACCATCATAACAATTACAACTTTAAAACATGGGTTAATCCTAATGCCTCTTATCAAGCAAATCCTAATACTTACTATGCGGTCTCGGGATGCATCACTAAAACAAGTTCTAAAATTTAATATACTACCGGTACACTCATATAATTTAATATCAATCTTAACGCTTCAGAAAAGGCGACAAAGACCACACGTACACATCTGTAACGACGGAATAGATACATATGACTGCTCACTCCTTAACTCGAGAAAGCTAAAGGTATAAACTATCTTGGGTATCAATAATGGATATCCGAATTTCTAAAGATCTAAAGGTGAACCTCGCATTTTGGGGGTGGAATTTTAAGGGTTTTTGTGCTAGTAATATAAATTCCTATCCATGAGACGCTATTAATACTCGGTTTTCGTCGGTATGTGTCATAAAAAAAATTAAATTTGGGTAAAAATTACCTCTTATGCTATGTTTCGATATATTACCCATCATTTTAAGGACAAAGCAAATGGCAAATTAAGAAATAGTTTCTAAGGCTTATTTCCCCCTACACTTAAGTTGAACATTGTCCCCAATATTCTATAAAGGTACCCGTAAAAATAAATTAAAGGGATAAGCAAATAAGGAAAAGAAACTAGTAATCCCCTGGTTTGCTCAATAATGAAGAAGAAACATGCGATAACTGGTTAAATCGTCCTCCAAGAATCGTCCAATGAAATTTCCTAAGAACTTCCAACCTTCTTCTCGTCAAATATAACCTGTAATGTAACACCCACATTTCTGGATTGCGCAGCGGAAATAAGCAAATGGGTGTTACTAAATAGCACATCACCAAAGATCATAGAAAACGACCACAATGAGATGTTTTACAAACATGTGTTCCATTATTATCAGAGAAAAAAATGCGTTAGGTCCCTACAGAATCGTAACTACAATCATACAACATTTGAAAAACAAATTGTTCAAATATAAGACATTGTTTTAAAACACCAATAACATTGTTTTTAGAAACCATGAAACACACACACAGTCATCAAATCAAACTCCATACGCACAGAACCTCCAAGCCATCGTTGCCTTCAAACTTGGTTACCTGGGATAAAATATGTTTAAAACGTCAACAAAAGTTGAGTGAAATTCATAGAGTTTTCAATAATCAATCAATAAAAACCTTTGAACACATAATTAGTTCTCGGGAAAACATTACAACGAATACAATGTAGACATCTCTTTTCTTTCACGCATTAAGCTCATGACACCGAACGTTAACAAGCACATATCTTTTCATATGCCAAATTTGCCCCAGAACAAGGTATTATTGTCATATACCTACTATATCTAAATACAAAATGTCCGTTTGACAGGGTGTTCACCAACGGATTCATACCCCCAGACAGGGCTGTCAAACCCAATAGATCTATTCAATGCATTAGCGTTCACCCTTTCAAGGCGATTAACGGTTCACAAAATAAGGGACTTAAACAATAGCAACTTATGCGGAAACAATCTCATAATCGGGCCCAGCATACCATAAAATCATATGTGTTTGATTTTATAAAACAAAACATGTATCCCCCTCGCGGGTTATAAAACAATCAAAAGATTTAAAAGCGAGGCTATGAACTCACCTTAAGCACCAACGTCTAATCAAATCAAATCAACAAGCGCAAACACTTCACGTCTTAACCGCGGGACCTTTTAATAGATATTTTTATTATATATATATAATATATATATATAATATATATATATATATATATATATATATATTTATATATTTAAATATATACTGTATGTATATATATATAGAGGTACGTGACTAAAGTAAATAAATAAGCCATACGGCATTATCTTTTATTTAACTATTACGTTTATACAAATCTTTTACACAATCTCACCAGTGCGACACAAAACATTTACTTTGACGCATCATGTTCAACCATTTACCATTTCATTATACTTTATTTTCTAAAAAGTTTCTATTTTTAGAAAGTTGCCGAAAGTAAGGATAATATAATCCGAACTTTATAATTCATCTTAAATTAACTAACATTACGAACTCTTTACTTATAATCATCCATGTTCAAAAGTATACGCAAGTTTGACTTTCAAAAGTCAAACTTCGTAGTTGACTTTTACCCCAAAGTACCAAACTTAATTTAGTTATAAAACGTTCGTTATTAAGAGTTACGTGACGAGCCACCTAGCGAAACGTAGCTATAGACGAACTCTATCATATTTCCTTATCAAAAATAACTTTTGAAAATTTCTCAACTCGCTATACGGCAGTCAAAGTTTCTGGTCAAACTTGGTCAACGCCAAACCAATTTAAACACAATTTTGACACAATCTAGCTTCAAAAATATGCTCATATAGCATGTATAATACTATAACTATCAAACCTCAACCAATATTCAAACATACTTTCAATAATTTCCGCACTTGAACAATATAGCAATAATCATAATACACGCAATATATTCAAATTAACTGTAACACCCCCAAATTGGGTCGCAGCGGAATATGAGTATCCGGGAGCGTTACATTATAGATCAATAGCACAAAATATGAGAACGACCTCTAAAAGAGTCGTTTAAAATACGATACATTGGATTTATTGAAATTGTTTAATACAAAGCACAACGGCTTAAATTGTTCAACACTTGATAACAAGATTTTAGATCATAACAATATCCCAACATGTAATGACTCCAAATCTTTAATGCATGACTCCCAAAAGACTATCCCAATGTATCCTTAGCACCTCGTGCCTCATTGACCTAAGAAAAACATGCTTAAAACGTCAACATAAAGTTGGTGAATTCATAGGTTTGTGTAAATGTAATGTAGGACCGTAAGATTTTCAAATATATGATAATGCAACATATGCAAACATCACAAATGTAATTACGTTTCCCTAAGCTCATGACACTGAAGCTCAACATGTATGAATTACAATATAAATTGCCAACATTGCCCGTGATGATATTCTAACCCGCAACATCCGAATCCGACATGATATACATCCGTTGGTTCATTCCGTGACATCAGTGAGAGCTACTCACCCGGATGGGGATGTCAACCCTAAATAGATCTATTTATAACATTCGCGCTCACACAAGGTAAGTGACAGTTCATGATAGTAGGCTCAAAGGGTTATCGCTACTTAGGCAAACATGTAATCATGATAAAATGTACACTTACGTCAAATTTGTAAAACAAAGCATGTTTACAAAGAATGTTTCTCACCCTAATAGATTATAAATCTTTGAATCGTAAAACATGGGGACTATGAAAACTCACATTGGTAAAGGTAGTGATTTGAATGTATCAAGTGAATGAATCGTCATAGCGAATATGAGTGCAACCTAATGATTCTATAGGTTGTATAAGTTCCTAGTACTTTGGTTATTACCTATTACCACATGATAATTCTATATTAGTTTTATCACCACCTTAAAGTGTTTGTTATATTTTATAAAATTAAACAATTTGGATTTTTGCATTTGTCAAATAAAATGTTCATGTATTCCGATTGGAAATATTAAAATTGTCCAACAATCATTGTTTATTGAAAAGTAATTGTTTTATCACCTTTAGATAATTATATAATAACATTATATAATTAGTCTAAGTAATTTCACAAAAATAGTACACAAGTATAAAATAGTGCATAAGGTTTTATAAACCTTTATTCTTTTTCGTTTCAATTCCGTTTTGCATATTCTTTATATCCGTGGTTTCGTATTTGACTGATATATTAATATATCTATTCTGTAAATATTAAGTTTACTGATGAACAATAAACATTTAATCATTTAATAAATTATATAACTAACCTCTTTATATAATTTATTTGTTGTAATATTTAAAAAGTCATATTTATTGTGTTACCTCCGTTTAATACGTTCTTTATATGTATGGTTTCGTATTTGAAAAATCTAATCAACCATTACATTTATTATGTGTATTTTTACTGTTGTGAATAGTAACAGTGTGTATATATTTATAAAAATACTTTTTATAAATATTAATTGTTGAAATCGTATAAATTCAATCATATTCGTTTAATTTGTTTTTTCGTGATTCTTTCGCCACAGTCTTCGTAATTAAAGCTCTATCCAAGAAATATAATTCTCATCAGCTCACTATTTGGGAACAGTAGCAGTTTTATAAAAATACTTTTATAAGTTACTTTTGTTTACTTGTATTTCATAAACATGAAAAAGTCATAACAAAATTCCTTTACCAGCGGTTTTCATGTTTCTTTCTTTTTATATCCGTATACAATCTAATTTTACAGAATAATTATAAAATATTTAAATTTCGAATTGTATTATTTTTATAACTTTCTTTTATAAAAATACGTTTATAATTGTAAATCTTGTAAACATCATAACTCCTTCGTTATTTATCGGATTTTCAAGTTTCTTATATGCTTACGATCCTTGTGAAATGTATTATGCTTATAGTACATAAAATAATTTCTCCCATGTACTGTTTGCTACAGTAAATTCGAAAAGTGTTTAATACTTTAAAACAAACTTGTTTTAGGTATTAATAACTTATATAAATTATCACAAGTCCTCTAATTTATACAATACATATATTATGTATATATTAAGTCATCTATATCATAATAAGTCCATATTGTCCAAGTAATAAGTCCATATTGTCCAAGAAATAAGTCCAACATGTTTATTTAATTCCATTAACTTTATAATTAAATAAATAATCAAAACTTAACAAATAATTATATAAATTACCCAACACTTGTAAATCCTTATTTTAAGCATATTGTCATATTTAAAACATCATTTTAATCAAAAGAAAAATGAATTCGTGTATGATATACATGTTTTTACTTTGTAAACTTTAATATAAAAACCTAGATGATGATTAACAATATAAGAATTATATAAATCATAAAATGAAAAGATTAGGGTTCTTAGAAGACCTTAATGAAGATATGATGAATGATGAACAAGATCAAACCCAACCAAGAAACCCTAACTAGAAAATTAGGTTTAGAAAACCCTAATTTTTTTATAAACCCTAATTGAAAACCTTTCTTGTAAAAACCCTTGTTTAACCCAATCCAAACTTCCAAGACACCTTATATATGACCAACAATGAACCTTGAACACTTGCACTAGCTTAGAAATCAAAAATATGGATTGTATGAGTGTGTGGAATGTATGCCGTGGGTTAGAGAGATGTAGGGAGAGTTTACTTGCTTTGTTTTCTTATAAATGCTTAGTGTATGAGTTCCCTTCTTTATATAGCAACCAAGGTATGGCTAAATGCATATAATATGCTCTTAGGGACAAGGTAGGACTAGAAAACACTTGCATGCTTAAGCATGCAAGGTGCCGTGTGATTTGAGGCCAAGAAGGACAAGGAAATTGGTTTTAAACTCACTTAGGGCTTGCTTTGTGTAAGAACAAGTATGGGGTGATAAGACACTACTTACATGCTTGTCATTTGTCCCCTCTTTTTCCCTCACCATACACGGTCACAAGAAAAGAAAAAGGGAGACCAAAGTGATGTTAGCTTAGGGATTTTGATCCAAAGGATAAAGGAAATTGTTGTTTATACAAGTTAGTGGAGGATTAAAGATTTAATTCCAAGTGTACATGTTGTATATGTATGATTTTCATGTAGGGCTGGTTTGAGTAAGGTTTTTATGAGGTTTTTCAGTATCATGGTTATTAGTGGAAATTTGTTGAAGTGTAGGTGGGTTTATGGTTTGCCATGCATGCAAAAGTCTAGTTTTATTGCGTTACGTAAACGTTTTACGTAACCAATAAAAATAAAAAGCGTAACTTATAAATTATCATCCTAATAACTTTATAACACTTACTTGACGTAAATATTTAATTGTTTGATGCCTGTTTACGTTGAATGATTATTTTTAGTTTACGCGATTTAGCTTAACGGTATAAATTAAAAGCGAACGCGCAAAAGCCTAAAAATAAATAATAGAATAAATGAAGTCGTAAATGACCTGAAAATATGAAATGTTACATTAACCAACACATAAACATAAATGGAATACTTACAAACTAGAACAAAGTTTGATTTTTGTTTTCCCCTTGGCCAAACCGTACGGACGAACACCCAAACACACCAAACCGAACCTTTTTCAAAACAATCTCTTGCTAATAACAACAATCTAGCAACTAGAAACACACCCTTATGTTCGAAAACTTCAAGAATCAACCGAAAATCTAACTTCTTTAAAACTCAATGCATGTAAGGTTTTAATAGTGGGAAACGTAGCTTTTGAAACAAGGATGAATATGGTGTAAATGAATCGTATTGCATGTCATAGAAAAAGTGGTGGTGATGGTTCTTTGTGGGTTGGCCGGTTCGAACCAACAAGAAAGACAAGAAAGAAAAGAAATTTTGTAAAGAGAAAATAATGAGGCTAGTTGGTTCTATTTATAGCAAATTAGTTTAGGATTTTGGCAATTTTAACCCTTCCTTCTTTAATCTCTTTTAAAACTAGTACAAGTCATTATTTTTATTAATAAACTTCGGCCATAAAACTCGGGTCACCACTTTTGTAAATATTTTTATTTCGTTTCCACTACATATAGTTTTAAACATTTAATAAAACGTTTATATCACGTAAACCTCGATTCTTGACACGCTTTTTACAAAAACTCAGGAAAACACCATAAAACACAAAAATAAAATAAACGCGCTCTCGGAGTAAAATATAAATATTTTTAACTCACATAGACGCTAAAATCAAATAAAAACTCAATCACGGCTTGAAATATATCAACTTTATCCAACTTTTTAATAAATAATTATCACGGCTCAGGATAAACGTTCACCTGAAGCTTGGGTTGTTACTTTCACCCCACCTTTAGGGAGCAACGTCCTAGTGCTCAGGTTGTCTTATCCATTCATCCTCGACTTCATTACTCTTAATGAGATGAGGGTACTTTTTCTTTATCTAATCCTCACGCTCCCAAGTAAACTCAGGAGCTCTTTGCGAATTCCATCGAACTTTCACGATAGGTATCCGACTTTGTCTAAGTCGCTTAACTTCTCGATCAACGATTTCCACAGGTTCTTCAATCATACGCAACTTATCATCAAGTTTAATCTCATTCATCGGAATGATAATGTCACCTTCCGCTAAACATTTCTTAAGATTCAAAACATGAAAAGTGCTATGAATCCCTTTTAATCCTTCAGGCAATTCCAACGTATAAGCCACAGGACCAACTCTTGCTAAAATATTAAATGGTCTGATGTAACATGGACTCAACTTTCCTTACTTTCCAAAACGTACAACACCCTTTCAAGGTGATACCTTGAGCATTACCTTATCTCCAACCTCAAATTCTAGCGGCTTCAGTCGTCTATCCACGTAGCTCTTCTGACGACTACGGGCAGTCAACAAGCATTTCTTAATCTGACTGATCTTCTTAGTCATTTCACGGATTAATTCTAGACCTGTGAGTTGGTTGTCTCCCACCTCACTCTAGCATACAAGCGATCTACATTTCCGTCCACACAAAGCTTCAAACGACGCGACTTTAATACTTGCATGATAACTATTGTTGTATGAGAACTCGACCAAAGGAAAATGGCGATCCCAACTACTTCCAAAGTCAATCACACAGGCACACAACATATCTTTCAGCATTTGTATAGTCCTTTCGCTCTAACCATCTGTCTGAGGGTTGTAAGCGGTAATCATATCCAATTCCGTTCCTATTGCTTCTTGGAGCGATCTCCAGAATCTCGACATAAAATGGCTATCTCTATCCGAAATGATAGACACAGGGACACCATGTTTACATACAATTTCCCTAAGATAAAGTTGTGTGAGTTTCTCCATGCTATCCATTTTCTTCATCGGTAGGAAATGAGCAGATTTAGTCAGTCGGTCGACAATAACTCAAATCGAATCATATCCACTCGGCGTTCTTGGCAGCCCAGAAACAAAATCCATAGTGATCCTTTCCCATTTCCACATGGGAATCTCAAGTTGTTGTAGAAGTCTAGACAGTCTCTGATGCTCAACCTTAACCTTCGCACAAGTCAGACATTTACTTACATACATGGCAATATTAGCTTTCATATTTGGCCACCAATATAATTGCTTCAGATCATGATACATCTTATCAGATCCTGGATGGATGGAATACTTGGACTTATGCGACTCTTGCATAACCACATTCCTCAATCGACCAAATCTCAGCAACCCGACATGATTTCCAAAACAACACGTTCCATCAGGGCGAAACTCGAATATTGGCTTAATCATTCTCCCCAAATTCTCAGCTTTTACTTTTTCCTTCTTCATTGCTCCCCTTTGAGCTTTAAGGATTCGCTTAGGCAGATTGTTATGAATCGTCATCACCAAAGCTCGAACACGTAATGGCTTAATCCTTCCCTTTCTACTCAGGGCGTCAGCCACAACATTTCCATTTCCTGGATGATAACGAATCTCGCAATCATAATCACTTAGCAATTCAATCCAACGTCTCTATCTCATGTTCAGCTCTTTCTGATTGAGAATATATTGTAGACTTTTGTGATCGGTGAAAACCACACACTTGGTCCTATACAAATAATGTCTCCACAATCTAAGAGCAAAAACAACGGCTCCCAATTCCAAATCATGAGTAGCGTAATTCTCTTCATGGAGTTTCAATTGACGTGAAGCATAAGCTATAACTTTTTCTTTTTGCATCAAGATAGATCCAAAACCTTTAAGAGACGCATCATAATACATCACAAAATCTTATGTTCCCTCTAGCAACGCTAAGATCGGTGCACTACACAACTTCTGCTTCAACAACTGGAAAGCTTCCTTTTCTTCACTACCCCATTCGTAAATCTTGTTTTTCTGAGTCAAATTAGTCAGCGGCTTAGAAATCAAAGAAAATCCTTCGGTAAACCTTCGGTAGTAACTAGCTAGTCCTAAGAATTATCTTACTTCGGTTGGCGTCGTCGGTTCAACCCAATTACTAATGGCTTCAATCTTTGCAGGATCCACATGAACACCATTACAATTAATCACGTGACCAAGGAATTGTACCGAATCCAACCAAAAGTCACACTTAGAAAACTTAGCATACAATCGCTCTCTCTTTAGCAACTCCAAAATAATCTTCAAATGCCTTCTATGCTTTTCTTTGTCCTTGGAATAAACCAAAATATCATCAATGAACACAATGATGAACTTATCAAGGTATGGCTTGCACACTCAATTCATCAAGTCCATGAATACAGCATGCGCATTGGTCAGTCCAAACGGCATTACTTGAAACTCAAAGTGACCATACCGAGTTCTAAATGCAGTAATTGGAATGTCTTCATCTTTAATGCGTAGCTGGTGATATCCTAATCGCAGATCGATCTTAGAATACACGCTTAAACCTTGAAGGTTGTCAAAAAAATCGTCAATTCTCGGAAGTGGATAACGATTCTTGATAGTCAACTTATTCAATTCGCGGTAATCTGTACACATTCTAAAAGATCCATCTTTCTTTTTTACAAACAACACTGGTGCTCCCCACGGTGATGAACTCGGACAAATAAGTCCTTTCTCTAACATCCCTTGCAGTTGCTCAGACAACTCTTTCATCTCTGAAGGTGCCAAACGATATGGTGCACGTGAAACGGGTGCAACTCCTGGTACCAAACCAATTCGAAATTCTACTTGCCTCGGAGGCGGAAGTCCTGGTAAATCATCAGGAAACACCTCAGGAAGGTCGTGAATTACAGGCACTTCTTCCAATCATTTCTCTTTCGATTTCTTCTCAGTCACATGCGCCAAAAACAAATGACAACCTCGTTCGATATACTTACGGGCTTTAATACAAGATATGACCTTTAGTCGGGACACGCCTTTGTCACCTTCGACTACCAACGTCTTGCTTCCGTAGGGTATACGAACAAGTCTCTTACCATAGACGATAACAGCATCGTGCTTGACAAGCCAATCCATACTGATTATGACGTCAAACGTACCAAGCTCAATCGGCATGAGATCGATCTCAAACAGGTGATTCACTAAGTTCAAAGTACGGCCTTTCAAAACAGTATTTGTACTAGCTACTCTTCCATCAGCTAATTCTACCTCATAACTGATATCTATTCTAATCAGATCCACATCAAGCATGGAACAAAATCTAGTGTTCACAAAACTCCTATCCGAACCCGAATCGAATAAAACAGATGCATAGCGGTTATTGAGAAAAAACGTACCAGTAACCACATTCGGACCTTGCGGATCAGCATCCTTAATCACATATGCCTGACCACGAGTTCCTCCGGCTCCTTCTTGCTTGACCTTTTATGGGCAACGGTTCCTCGTATGACCTTGCTCGCCACAATCATAACAAGTCTAAACAGGCTGAGCGTTAGCACCAGTGGCAACACTCTTCTCCTTGCAATACCTCGCCTTGTAACCTTTCCACACTTATGGCATTGGATCGTACACAGACCAACATGGCGAGCGTAGCAACGATCACACACAGGGAGTGATTCATAAGACACCTTTTTCTCAGTAGGAGCAGTAGTCATAGCTCGCGCATTTCCTTGCTTTTGGTTATTCTGCGAAGATTGGCGTGAGTTATCCTTCTGGTTACTCTTACCACTACTGTTTCCACTCTGGAAATTCTCCTACTTTCGCTTGTTTCCTTCCAGAATCCTTTCATTCCTGGCTTGTAGCTTTTGTTCCATCAGCTTGTGTGTCATCCGCACAGCTTCATTCAGATTCGCAGGCCTAGAAGATGTAACTTCACCCTTGATGTTATCTGACAAACCTCGGATGTAAGCATCAATCTTGACACTTTCTGGCTCAACCATCCTGGGACACATCAAAGCTAGGTCATTGAACCTCTGAGTATAAGCCACCACATTATACTCCTTGACCTTCAGGTTCCATAACTTACTTTCTATTCATTGGATTTCTTCTATTGGACAAAATTCATTAGTCATCAATTGTTTCATTTCAGTCCAAGGCATTCGATTCACATTTTCCAAACCCATAGTTGCAACTTTAGAATTCCACCAAGTTAGTGCAGGTCCTTGCAGTGTAGCAGCAGCATATTTCACCATCTTGCCCTCTACACATTTACTGATCCCAAAAATACTCTCGGTTTTCTCAAACTACCTTCTTAATTCAACAGCTCCTTCAATACCTCAAAAAATAGTAGGATTGCACTTCATAAATCAGGCAAAAGTGCACTTTCGCACAACAGGTGTAGCAGCATATTGACCTCTAGCTTGTCCAAATCCACTAGCATTACCAGCATTTGCATGCCTTACTCGCTCAGTAGCGATAGCAGCATTAACACTTTCCTTAATCATTCGCCTAACAGCAACTTGAGTCAAAGGTGCAGAATTTGGAGGCATGATTCTGTCACGATACACAGAAAACAACTTGATAAGCGTTCATAACATGATATACTCATAACATGGTACAAAGACGAATCAATCACAGCCACAGCACAAAGATAACTCAATAAGCATAATTGTATGACTATGGCTAATCATCAAGTAATAATCAAAAGATAGTCTTTCATCATTCATCACAAAGAGTTAATACATTGTTGCATTGTTCATGAAATGAAACAAATCGTTACAACCAATAGCATCAATTCTATTAACTGAAGATCTCAGTTTAGTGATTGCACAATAAAGGAACTACAATTGAAAATAACTACTAAGAATCATGAGGAAATCCTCGCAGCTCCGATGAAGGACTCTTCTCATCTTCAACTGGAACATCAATAGCTTCACTCGGCCTTTCTTCAAACACAAATCCCTTACGAACCATCTCTCGATAGAACTCATGAGCTCGAACTCTAGTACGATAGAGATCTCTTTTGCCTCGTTCATTCTGCATGCGTAGAAGTGTGTTACTCAGCCTTTCTTCTTCTAAGTCTCTCTTCAATTTCTTGTTCTCAACTCTTTCTTCGGCGCTGGCAAAATCCTCAACGCGATTTTCTAAAGTAGTCATTCTTTATTCTACCTTGTCGATACAACGCACTTCATCACCTAGATCCGAAATCAATCTACCGTAGTGCTTGTCCTTTGCTTTACTTTTCTTTTCAACCAAAGCGTGCGCAGTGTCACGAATGCATAACCGTTTAGAGAGAGAAGCAGCTCGACCAAAGAGAGAATCTATGTCCCTCCTCATGAAACTAGGCAACAGACTATCACCATCGTTTTAGAGGAAAGAGGTAGTGGACGATTCACCTTTCTCTTAAACGCTAGCAGGGACATTCGCATCTTCGAACTCAGCCATGTCCTCAAACTCAACCATATCTTCGTTCTCAAAATCAGAAGCCAGTGGAGACGGGTTTAACGGATCCATCTCTTCATAAGGAAACGTCAACTCTGGCTCGTTTTCATCTTCTTCGATATCTACTTCCGTATCTTCTTCTTCTTGAGGTTCATCTTCTTCCTCAAATTCTTCTTTTGGTTCCTTATTCTCATCGACCAAAACAGGCTTGGTAATAGCAGGAACATCATCGGGAGGAATTACGTTTACCATGATAATCTAGAAAATATCCTATAATACTTACTCAATAGTATATCCAAAAGAATACTATTATCAAAATAACAGTTCGCATAATTGCGCAACAATCGAAAATTTACAATTCGTAATATTCCCACTCAGTATATATCTCAAATATACCCCAAATATATAATAATACTTATTATATAATCACACAACAATCTATGCATACAACACATGCATAATTGTATCAATACATAACAATCTATGCATACAACACATGCATAAACTACACCAACACATAACAATTTATGCATACAACACATGCATAACCATACCTTTTCTTTTCATATGTAACCAATGGAGACGATGAGTCTTGGCGTGCGTGTAGAAGCGTTACAATTTAAACTTTTCCAAAAAGACTTGACCTAGTTCAACCTTAGGCCCTTAAGACGACTCTAGTATCAAAAACGGTTATAGTCCAAGTTTGAAAACGACATAGTTCTTTACAATCAAAGACTCTAGATACCACTCTGGCATCGAAATTGGTCAACCTGTTTCGCTACAACCTAAGGTTTTGAGACCACTCTGTAACACTCCCATTTCTGGATTGCGCAGCAAAAATAAGCAAATGGGTGTTACTAAATAGCACATCACCAAAGATCATAGAAAACGACCACAATGACACGTTTTACAAAGATGTGTTCCATTATTATCAGAGAAAAAAAATGTGTTAGGTCCCCATAGAATCGTAACCACAATCATATAACATTTGAAAAACAAATTGTTCAAATATAAGACATTGTTTTAAAACACCAATAACATTGTTTTTAGAAACCATGGAACACACACAGAGTCATCAAACCAAACTCCACACGCACAACACCTCCAAGCCATCGTTGCCTTTAACCTTGGTTACCTAGGATAAAACATGTTTAAAACGTCAACAAAAGTTGAGTGAAATTCATAGAGTTTACAATAATCAATCAGTAAAAACCTTTGAACACATAATTAGTTCTCGGGAAAACATTGCAACGAATACAATGTATACATCTCTTTTCTTTCACGCATTAAGCTCATGACACCGAACGTTAACAAGCACATATCTTTTCATATGCCAAATTTGCCCCAGAACAAGGTATTATTGTCATATACCTACTATCTCTAAATACAAAATGTCTGTTTGACAGGGTGTTCACCAACAGATTCATACCCCGGACAGGGCTGTCAAACTCAATAGATCTATTTAATGCATTAGCGTTCACCCCTTCAAGGCGATTAATGGTTCACAAAATAAGGGACTTTAACAATAGCAACTTATGCGGAAACAATCTCATAAATCGATCCAGATATATAAATTCATTGTGTTTGATTTTATAAAACAAAAACAGTATCCCCTTAGCGGTTAAAAAACAATTCAAAAGATTAAAAAGCGAGGCTGTGGAAACTCACCTTAAGGCACAAACGTTCCAATAATATAAATCAATAAGGCAAAAACTTCAGTCTTTAACGCGAACTTATCATAATATATATATTAATACTATTATATATTTTTATTCTATATATATATATATATATATATATATATATATATATATATATATATATATATAGCGGTACGTGACTAAAAGTAAATAAATAATGCATACGTACATATCTTTTATTTAACTATTACGTATATACAATCATATACCACAATCTCCAAGTGCGACACAAAACATTTACTTTGACGCATCATGTTCAACCATTTACCATTTCGTTATACTTTATTTTCTATAAAGTATATATTTTTAGAAAGTTGTCGAAAGTAAGGATAATATAATCCGAACTTTATAATTCATCTTAAATTAACTAACATTACGAACTCTTTACTTATAATAATTCATGTTCAAAAGTATACGCAAGTTTCACTTTCAAAAGTCAAACTTCGTAGTTGACTTTTACCCCAAAAATTACCAAACATAATTTAGTCATAAAACGTTCGTTATTAAGAGTTATGTGACGAGCCACCTAGCGAAACGTAGCTATAGACGAACTCTATCATATTTCCTTATCAAAAATAATTTTTGAAAATTTTTCGACTCGCTATAGAGCAGTCAAAGTTTCTGGTCAAACTTGGTCAACGCCAAATCAATTTAAACACAATTTTGATACAATCTAGCTTCAAAAATATGCTCATCTAGCTTGTATAATTATACTATAACTATCAAACCTCAACCAATATTCAAACATACTTTCAATAATTTCCGCACTTGAACAATATAGCAATAATCATAATACACACAATATATTCAAATTAACCAACACATAAACATAAATGAAATACTCACAAACTATAACAAAGTTTAATTTTTGTTTCCCCCTTGGCCAAACCGTATGGACGAACACCCAAACACACCAAACAGAACCTTTTTCAAAACAACCTCTTTCTAATAACAACAATCTAGCAACTAGAAACACACCCTTATGCTCGAAAACTTTAAGAATCAACCGAAATTTAATTCTTTATAACTCAATGCTAGCTAAGGTTTAATAGTAGACGTAGTTCTTGAAACAAGGATGAATATGGTCTAAATGGATCGTATTGCATGTCAAAGAAAAAGTGGTGGTGATGGTTCTTTGTGGCTTGGCCGGTTCGAACCAACAAGAAAGGCAAGAAAGAAAAGAAATTTTGTAAAGAGAAAATAATGAGGCTAGTTGGTTCTATTTATAGCAAATTAGTTTAGCACTTTGGCAAATTTAACCCTTCCTTCTTTAATATCTTTTAAAACTAGTACAAGTCATTCTTTTTATTAATAAACTTCGGCCATAAAACTCAGGTCACCACTTTCGTAAATATTTTTATTTCGTTTCCACTACATATAGTTTTAAACATATAATAAAATGTTTAAATCACGTAAACCTCGATTCTTGACACACTTTTTATAAAAACTCAGGGAAACACATTAAAAACAAAAATAAAATAAACGCGCTCTCGGAGTAAAATATAAATATTTTTAACTCACTCAGACGCTAAAATCAAATAAAAACTCAATCACGGCTTGAAATCTATCAACTTTATCCAACTTTATAATAAATAATTATCACCGCTCGGGGTAAACGTTCACCTGAAGCTCGGGTTGTTACAGACAAAGACAACTATACCAAGCATAAAACATGTGATATACAAATATACAATATGAATTTAGGGTTTGACTCGATAAAGCAGTAAAGATAGGATGAAAGAATTGTCAAACTCATTGGTTTTGCAGGTTTATAATAGAAGAGTACATATTTTAAATGTTATGCAAGTTTTATGTTCAATAATAATTAAAAACTTTAAGTTTTCCGTGCTTGGGCGTTTGACGCCGTCAGGATTATCCTGACACCGTCACAGGTGTCGTGGTGATGGTGTCGCGTGTAAATCGTGACGCCGTCTCCACGTTCTGTGAAAACAAAATTTTTGTTTTTGATAAAAAAATTCTTACACTTGATTCCATAAGTTAATTCCTATACAAATAGCTGCATAAAACCTGAGTTTTGACAATTTACTCATATGACTCGAAACTGACCTGAATTAATCGAAACAATTTATTTAACATGCTTGAACTTGGTTCTAAAAACCAGATAGATTCCCCTACACTTACTATTTGCAAAATACCTTTGATTGAAATTAAGACGAGGCTAAACAAAAACAAAGCATGATTACAAGAGAGATTTCGAACATGATAGAATAAAATGAAAAGAATAAAACACGGGACACTCCTAATGTGCGGGAAAAGTAAATATTAGGTTGCCTCCCAAGAAGCGCTTCTCTTTATTTTACGAGTCTTGTATCTAGACTCGAAGTCCTATTACTCCTTAAGCTTGATGATACTTATGTGGTTTGTTTTGAGTTTTTCAATTGTTTCCCTATCTCTTTTATAAGTACGTCCAAGGTTCATGCAAGTTTTGTAATATCCCTTTCTTTTTTCAAGGACATGCTTAAACCTCTTTTTTCTAACCTTCAAGTTTTCCACAAAGAATGCCTCAAACTTATCTTTTTCAAAGGGAGATATTAAGTCTAATTCTTTTGTCCTTTGAGGCATTCTAAATACGACCTCGTCGTCCCTTTGGGCAAACCTAATTAATCCTAAAGATTCATCATAAGTGAGCTTAGATGTATGCGCAAAAGGTTGTCCCAAGACTATTTCACTTAACCCACTGTCAATGATGCTGCCCAAGTCTTCTAAAATCATAAAGTCTACAACATAAACGAAGCACCCGATAAATATATGCACATTTTTAGCTCTTCCAACGAAGTTGCAAAACTTATATGGTTGGTATAGGTTTCTACATGCTTGAAAGGATTTTCTCTTATTTTGTTGTAGTATGCACGAGACATGATGTTGACAGGAGATTGTAGGTCAATGTATGCATGGCTCGTGTAGACGGTGCCGATTATGCAAGGAATCTTTAAACTCCAGGGGTCGCCTATCTTAATTTTGGGCTCTAGGGTCGAGAAAGGGGGTTGAGGTTCTCCTAATAGCTCCTTATGGTAAGCTAGTTCTTTTTCAGTAGGGTCTTTGAACAGTTCTTCTACAAAATTGTTTTTTCGTTGCGTCCTTAATTCAAGTTCCTTAATTATTTCCTCAGGGTAGAAGATTTCAGAGTCGAAAGATTGGTTGGCTAATTCATTTATGGTTTTGAAAAGGAGAGAGTCAATGGTTTGCCTCATTTGTAATTCGAGCCGTGAACTTAGCATGAGTAGTGACAGGTGGTTCCTGAGAAAAGGTTCCTAAGGTCGATGATGGATTCACACTCTCCACGATGAAGAATGGAATAGTCAATGAAAATTACGAACAGACACACAAAGAAAAGATATACTACGAGAAAGCTAATGTGCAGAAATTAAATCTTACTTGAAAGGATTCAAGCAAGTAGAACTAAGTTAAACTATGCTCAATACCTAACTTTTCCCCCATGCAGCGACGCCAAAAACTTGATTGCGGTTGTCGTAAGGACTTCTACATGAAGTTTTACAACTCCGTAGGCGGTGTACCTAATCGTTGTAAGGTAGTATAGGCAAGACTCGGGGGTTGTTATCGTTCTCTAGAGGAATAGGTTGGGAAGGCTTGATCACGGTCTAACAGAATTCTAAGGGTTGAGAGAAGATTATTTTTTTGTTTTTATGTTTATAAGAAAGCAATTAAAATCATATATTTGAGATGTTGGTTGGATTTAGCTATTAAACTAAATAATAATCTAAGCTACTAGTGATAACAATATAATAAAAGATTGTGTTTGTTTAATCATGTATTACTCCCTAGATTGCTTCTCCTAGTGTTGTTGCTTTGTCACACTTGTGATGAGCTATGTAATTATTTCCTAAGTCATGAACGAATTACACGAACCCGTCGTCTATTTAATATTTCGTTAAGGCGACACACAAGTAAGGTAGTATGAAGACTATTACAAGGCCCCTAAGAGTATATTAAATGCATGTGAAATATATTAAGAGTGGATCAACCATATAAGGGGTAAGGTAGTATGAAGACTGTTACCCAATGGTATCCTTTTTACACAATCATGTTTTCTTAGACATATCAACAGCGATACATACAAAAGCTGGTTTTCTAAGACCTAACATGCATATTCGTCACAAGAAGCAACACCACTAAGAATCACATAACAAGACATATTGAATGATTAAGATAGTCTTACTTGATTAAAACATGAATTGAAGGAAGTACAATAGGGTTTTCAGGCCCAAAAATCGTCCCTAACAGCTGCTAAACGAACTAGGGTTCGTCCATTTCTTTTACTCTAAAGTTACACCCCTAAAACCCTAAAAACGAATTTGTATTTATAGGAAAATTACCGTGACGGCGTCACGTGTTAATCGTGACGCCGTCATGAATAAATTATTCTAGATATTGGGTTGGGTCGTACATTCTGACGTCGTCGTGAGATCTTGTGACGCTGTCTTGGTATGCGTTGTGACGGCGTCACGTGTCATTTGTGACGCCGTCTCCAGCTTCTAAGTAGAAATTCTTGAGAGATGTTGGTGTAGGTCCGTAGTCTTGTCCGTTTCTTCTCCAAATGAGCCCAAGTCACATATATTTCCTCCAAATGCCTTCTAAATGTTGAATCTGAAAAGGAACGATTAAGTACCTATTTTGGGCATAAATTCACGATTTAAGGGGTTAAACGAACCCGAAAAAGTATATAAAATGACACCTCATCAACGCACAAGAATGACCACTCAAACAAGAACCTGTAAAGGTTCTGCAAAAGTAGTTAGGAATGAAGATCAGCAAGGGATCCTTCTTAATAGTATTATTGATCAAAGAAAAACAAAACACTAAACCAGAGGCTTACTATTTGCAGCAAAGACCAGATTGAATAGAATCCAAACCCTAAAAAACGATTTATAAAAAACCTTAAAACCGAATCTTAAAACCCTGGCAATCAAAAACAATAAAAACGAGACAAGAATAATGAATTAACACCGGGTGTTAAGACACTATACACGTTCGTAAATATTGGATTAGATCGAGCAGGTTTGTAGAACGGTATAACCGATTAGGGTTGTCAGTAGATCTCAAAAATCGCCTAGGGAGAGAGAGGGTTGTGGGTTGTTTTTTAGTACACTCAGGGTTGTGGTTCTCTTATTTCTCTCAATGGATCTTAACAAAATTATATACACGTACGCTTGTATAATGTGTTTTGACAAATTTATTTCAGAAAACTTTCTACAATTTCGTCTGAGTTAATGCGCAACTTTTATTTTCAAACGAAAGCTATTAAGTCTTTCCAAATTTAAAACATTAAACTGTCAGTCAAATTGAGTATGCAGTTCATGAGATAATTTTTTTCAAGGATTTCATTCAAACAATTAGAATGACACGTGTCATCACGATATGCTGTGAAATTTGTATTTTTTTTATACATAGCGTCTGTTTGGTAAGAGCTTTTTTGAAGCTTTTTTAGAGCTACAACCTTTTTATTTAAAAAATACAGCTTCACTTTTTAAAAATCTCTATTTGGATACTAATAGCTCAAAGCTTTTGTTTATTAAAAAGCCCCAAAAATAAAAAGTTCATTTGAAGAGCGTCCAAAAATGTTAACAACTCTTTATATTTTAATTACTAACCCCTTAACCACCACATGTTGAACATCATATAGATTGCGTTATATCATCTACATCGTTGAATGTGAAACTGGTCCACTAGCGTATTACACAAATATTGTTACTCGTCTTCCTTTTTATCTTGTACTATATATAATAAGATTATGATCTAGGGTCAACATACATATATAATGTTCA
Organism: Tanacetum coccineum; assembly: GCA_026074375.1. Lineage (NCBI taxonomy): Eukaryota > Viridiplantae > Streptophyta > Magnoliopsida > Asterales > Asteraceae > Tanacetum > Tanacetum coccineum. Next base: position 39,737 of record BQNB010039634.1, read on the forward strand.
AAGTATATAAGAAATGATATTGTTACATCAATAAGAAATGCACATCGTCAATGAAAGTTACAAGTACTATATGATTATTATTAGCATAATGATTTTACTATTTTTTATGTTTTACAATTGTTTACAAATATAGATGTGTCCTTTTGTGTCATTTTATATTTTATAATTATAGTTAACAGTTGATTTACCAAACACCTTTATTGAAAAAGGATACAGCTTCTACTTCTAGCTCATGTTAACAGCTTTGCAGTTTACAGTTTACTTACAGGTTACAGCTTACAACATGCAGCTTACAACTAGTTTTGCCAAACATACCCATAACATTTACGTAGTACTACTTTTAGGCTTTATGAAATGCTGTGAAATTTGTTTTTTTTTTCTACAACACTTCATTTGATATATTGTAATGTATTCAGGTTGCTTCTATTGGAAAAAAAAAATTGAACGGCGATTTATTAAAACACTAGCAAGGAGCTAGATCAAACAAGAATAATATAAGGGTTCTTAAGCCAATCGTCCCACTTGAACGACGCTTTACATCTGAATTTACACCAATAAAAAGAACTAGAAACCGGCATTACAAATGGGACAAACAATCGGAATCAATTATCCATTCCATGACGAGAGATATTAAAGACGCGTTGGAAGCGCGTTATAGATTTGACTACTTCCCAAGTCTATGATATTCACGCCTTGATTGGCACGGATTTAAAAACCCACTCTATCGGCAACTAACATCCTGAAACTGATCCCATCATCTCCAATCGAATTGAAGCCACCAAAAGATCCCATGCACTTTTCTAACGTCCTAAACGTAACGTCTTCACAAGGCACGTAGAAGTAGTCATCCGAGAAATCTCGAAGCCAAAAGAGTTAAGTTGCATCTCTCAATTCCACTTCCAGCTTTTCTTGAAATTAGTATATCTAAACTTGACCGCATGTCAATTTCGAACTAACAGTATCATTCCTGTATTCAAGCTCAGAGTGAAACATACGTGGGAACAGCTCTTTGATTGTCAACCGCCTTCATACCAATTGTCGGCCCCAGACCGCGGGTTTCTCACCCATTCCCCAGCTTCAATCGGATTTATTCTGCAACAGTAATACCGCGACTTTGTAAACACCCTTACTTCGTGAACTATCGATGTCCAGCAGGTTCGAACTCCACCAGAAACATCCTTGTTTAAATTCCCGTCCTCCCCATAAATAGCCTTAATCACTTTAGTCCATAAGGAACATTTCTGAGAATAGAACCGCCAAACCCACTTGAGCATGAGACCTCTATTAAGGGCAAACAAGCTTGAAACCCCTAAACCCCCTTTATCCTTCAGAGTTAGGACCTTGTTCCACTTTACCCAAAGGATGCTTTGTTACTCTTCGGATCCTTGTGCCATTAAAGAACCACACGATAAGTTCAAGAGATTAAGAATACTCGAGGGACCTTAAAAATGGACTAGGAAGATTGGGCATAGATCCTAACATCGACTTAAAGAAGGAGTAGAGTCTCCTCCGATGAATAGGAGTTTTTCATCTCCATCCTAGAAAGACGAGATAACACACTTGTCCACCACTCTATCTTCCAAGCTTGCTTCCTTGACATAGTTTCCCCCCCCCCCCCCCCCCCCCCCCCCCCCCCCGCCCACCCCCCCCGCCCCCCCCCCCCACCCCCCCCACCCCCACCCCCCCCCCACCCCCCCCCCCCAGGCCCTCCCCCCCCCCCCCCCACACCCCCCCCCCCCCCCCCCCCCCCCCCCCCCCCCACCCCCCCCCCCCCCCTCCACCCCCCCCCCCCTAACATCGTACCCAACAAAGTGAAATGTAAGTCCCTTAAGGACAAGGACAACCCAGTTTTAGAATAGTGAAGCCACATTTTTAAACCATCCCATCTTCAACGTTAAAACCCCAAAATCTTACTCTTACACATAAAATACAAAGACTAGAAGCCCAGAAAAAACTATCCAAAACATGAACTAACAAACGATATTGAAGCTCACTCCATTGGCCCAAGACAGATTGCATTCATCCGCATAAAACAAATAGACAAAATTCACCAGGAATTATTTTGATCCCCGTAAACACACCCGCACTAACCGACACATTGAAAAGAAATCTGCAAGCTCTCCATAATAAGACACAATAGAAAGGGGATAAAGGATCACCTTGGTTAAGAACCTCTAAAAAATTGAAATTCCACCGTAAGACGAAACCGTTGACAAAGAGAATGGACCCCCTGGATGATCTAAGACAACTTTGAATCCAAGTCCTCCATCTTTCACCGAAACCAAATTTATTTAACACATCATCCACGAAATCCCTACGACACCATAGGAAGAACCTCATCAAAATCTAGGCCGTCTAGGATTTGTCTGTCCGACCACAAAAGCTGATTGAACCCATTGACAAGAGCACCAAGCACACCAACTAATCGTTCGCCAAGATTTTTAGCAAGATCTTGTATAAGCTCCCGATCAAACTTATAGGACGAAAATCCTTAACCATGTTAGCATCAAGGATTTTAGGAATTAAAGCAATAAAGTTCGAGTTACATCCATTCGGTATTTCACCATACATGAAGAAATAGTCAACAGCCTCGAACACGTCCTTCTCAATTACAGGCCAAAAATGACGGTAAAACTAAATGAAAAAACCACCCAGATCCGAGAACTTATCAACGCCGGCCAATCCCACACGCCCTTCTTTAACCGCCTCTTTAGGAAATCATGCATTTCCATATCCGCTTTACCTGATCAATCGATAGGGATAACAGGTAAAAGGGGTACAATACACCTCGATCTTACTGATGTTTATCGAACCTACCCCGAAAATATTCAAAGAATCCAACGCTTCACCTACCTGAGTCATCGACCCCGTCCATTCATATCTTAATACCTCCGAATATTTAGCGATTGATTGCGCTTCTTGTTTAGCATACCAGAAAAAACTGGTCACATTTTCATCTCCCATCGATTGCACCATTTAATCTTGGCTTTTGAGCAATTTCCGAAGCGTAGAATATTAATTTACTTGATGAATCTTGGGAGAATCTCCGTACGTTATGGACGACTCCATTCGGCAATCTCCTTAGTCTCAATAACCTCACACAATACCGCAACTCCTCGTTAAGGAAATAGATCTCACCTCACGAATTCGACCTAAGAATAGAGAAGCCATCTCCGAATACGGTCTTTTAAAGAATTTAGTTTACCTCATGAAGTTTCGGATGGCATTGTTCATGTGTAACAGGACCACGTTCCAAGAACATCCCCTACCATCGTTGTCCAAACCAATCAACTTCCAGCCAGTAAACGGATAGAAAATCGAAAGGAATCGGACCGGAAATCATACCTGACTTCATTTAAAAAATAGGATGAATGGACTGAAATAAACCCGCAACCACGGTAATAGCAATGTGAAATTAAGACACATCTCAACAAATTATCGGAACAAAAAATCGATCCAATTTACTCAATTTTAGAAGCAATATTGAGACACCAGGTATAAGCACTCCTCCTACAGGAGACTTCCTCAAGACCGCATTGTATAAGAATGAAGTGAAAATCCTCAGCGTCGTGAGCATTAAAATTCGATACCATATCTGTCCGATTTTATATCTCACCAGTCGTTATATGAGAGTCGCCCATCATACAATTTACCAACCCATTGATTCGACACAGAGGAAAAAAAACAAATAGCCAAATATCCCATAACACTACACCTTTTTATTTAAGCCCATTGAGGGCGCATATACAACCACTATCATAAGATCAATCCCTGATTTCAACCACACACCTCGAACAATGACAAAATATTCATGATTCGTAAAGCTACTCCTCGAAAAGAATTAGGACCACCCAACATGCCAAGATCCCTCCCGAGTTACCAACGGAACACTATGCACATAATCAACATTAGAATTAACCCCAGAGCAAAGACCTCACACTACTTAGATCAATAGACCCCATCTTAGTTTCCTGAAGACGGCCATAAAATTCACTTTATTTCAACACACAACCTTACCCAATCTTTTTTGGCCTTTTTGGGCGAGGGCCTTAGAATGTTCAAAGACATACAATTCATCGATTACCCCCAAATTCTCCTTGGATATCAATGATCTCAGTGAGTATCCTTATTGCAACCCATACCATGTTTAATAACCCATAATTGGCCCACCTTCACAACTTCCTCTATAAGATTTAAAATAGAACCCCCCCTTTCGCGGACAGAACATAGTACTTAGAGTGGCCCATAACGGCTTTGATTTCTGAATTTTTGTTTTACGCGACTCGAATTATCCATTACCATCTTCAAGGTTTAACAAACGAATTGTCATCTTTCTCTCATTTTCTCCGTAGTGCCCTCATGTCAAGATTAACAGTAATACCTTCCATGTCCAAACCACTCCGGAGTGAAACCCGTGGAATGAGACTAACTATGATCTTCATCAGTAACCTTTCGTGCCCAATTCGATATTTTCTTCTGTTTGTTCAATAAAGGGTAAAACCAAAAGGATCTTCCGAGTGTTTTTTGTCCTTCTGATCATCAGGGTTGATTCAAAACATGTGTTTCAAGCACCCCTCCATGTTCAACTCTCATCAATGGCCATTATTTGCCTCGAGATTATTAATTCTGCCATCATTGTTATCCTCCACTGATAATTCGTCTTCCTCCTCCTCTTCGGAAAATTCAAGAGTCCACCCTAGAACTTCACTTGCGCCGCGCAAACGCCAATAACCTTACCCCGAAAAACAATTGAAGCTCCTCGTGAATTGCTCACAAACCTTAGAAAAAATGCAAAATCTTTGGAATGAAGATTTTCGACTCAGTCATAACATCAACATCCAATAACTCCCCCAATTTAGCACAATACAGTTTGAAAGTAGGAACCGAACCAGAATTGAAAACGAACAGAGCACCGTCAATTCCACCCAAACCAATCTAAATCCTGTCAGAAAAAACTCGCGTAACTTGTTTAATAATGACCGAAAACCAAACAGCCCACACCAACATTTACCCCTAAATGACTCTTTAGCCTTCGCAGTCTCGAATTCGAGAGAATACCCAAAGTTCTCCTAAATAGCTAATCTTATCCACAACAAAACCTATCATTACAAAGGCGCCTTCTAAGATTGACTAATGAAAGGCCATCTCTTTAACTCTGCCCATCAAGCGACAAAGTGAGATCCTTCGCATTCAAACAATCATCGTCAAGGACATTCGCAGGAGGAGATTCCTTAACTCTATTGGCATTTCGGCGAGTCTTACACCACAATCGACAAATATTACCAATAACTGTATTTTCCACATCTTATGAGACCCATCAAACTTCCATCTATTTGATTACAATCTTAGTCTTAACCACGTTAACAACTTCCCTTTCAACGTACACCTCTTTTGATATCTTGCAACATTAGCATGAATTTCGATCCACCCCACCCAATCGTACATAAGTTATTTACCAATCTCTCCACATTAAAGACATTGATAAATCGAACAAATCCAAAATGCTTACCATCTTTTGTCCTCTTTGTTGGAATAAACGAATCGACCACGTGACCATATTGCTTACATGAGTGGAATAGATCCTTAGCAGAGAAGGAGTCCGGGAAATTTGTAACAAAAATCGAAGTCGAAATCTTTGACACATCATCTTCTTTTGAACGAAAGCTACCCATCTTTGGATTGAAGGGAGGTCTATTAATCGAAAATAGCTAGGGTTTAATGGAGGCAGGGATTAATCGGAAACGGAAATGGAATCGATTTGAAGAGGAGAATAACAGATCTAAATTACAAAAACCCAAGATGAGAAACCCGCCTAACACGCTCGATATGAGATTAATCAATCAATGATTAATCTCAATTTCAGGGGTTATAATAGGATTCAAACAAAAGGGAAGAAGGAATTTAGATTCAAACAAAAGTTACTTGAAATTAAAAATGATGGAGCAGAAACATTTTGAGTCAATGACCTATATTGGTGGCGGAATTTTAAATATATATATATATATATATGTGTGTGTGTGTGTGTGTGTGTGTCATATATAACTAGTTTGTAAGTTTGCGTTCTCCTTGTAGAGAGCTTCGCAATAAATTTTTATGTGTCCAAAATGGAGTTGATGTGAATGAGATATCGCGTCTCAAAGTTATGCATTCGGTACCATGCTTAATGAGGTTTTTTACGTTTATTTTATATCCCACATCGGAGGAATGGGTAAACTTGGGAGCACTGTATTGTGTATAAATAGAGGTCCTAATTCCATAGGTTAAAGTTATCAATAAGTATAAGTATTATTGATTTCCAACAACATATGGAGTACACATATGAAAAGGTAATATTCCTGGCAGTTTGTTAAGTCCGACAGTACAACTTGAATATGTTTTAAGGGAAGCATGTCAAACACGTGTCTTCGCTTTTTGTGTTAAGCGTGTCAAACACGTGCCTCAACTATTGACTGTTTTCTTGCTGGTGATCTATTAACTATTTTTGTTATTTTATTGTTTTAATTAATTATCGTTTATAAGAGTGTCTGTATTTATCTTCTGTTATTTATTTATTGTTAATTAGGAATGGGTAAACTTGTGAGCATTTGTATGTGTGTAATAAATCGAAGATCCTAATTCCTAGGTTAAAAGTGTTTATCAATAAGATATAAGTATTATTGATTTCACAACAACACATGGAGTATCTACAAATGAAAAAGGTAGGATATATCTGGCAGTTTGTTAAGTCGACAGTACAACTTGAATATGTTTTTAAGGGATGCATTGTCAGAACACTAGTCATTCGACTTTTCGTGTAAGCGTGTCAATAAAGCACGAGCCTTACAACTAGTTTGAACTGTTTTTCTTGACTTGGGTGGAACTATTAACTATTATTTTGGTTATTTTATTGTTTATATTATTATCAGTTTATAAAGAGTCGTCATGTATTTTTATTATCATATTCCTGTTATTTTATTTATTGTTAATTAATATTTATGTAAATATATCGATTTTTAATATTAGTGGTATACCGTTTCCTAAACATTTTCATATAAAACTACTTAATATTTAACCAGTAAACCATAGAGTGCCTAATCAAAAGGCGCAAACGAAACGACCTAATAATGGCTGGCACGTTATATGTGGATGTTTTGTGAGTTTATTAAAAACAAGTCACTTTGTTCGTGCGTTTTGACTGACTTGTCCGAGTTTGATCATCGTTCGAGTTTGATAATTATATTAATGTGTTATAACCTTTTACTCGACCTAGATGTGTTGTTTGCAAATATTTTAGAAGAAGATGTCCTTCTGATTGTGTTTTCGCACCATACTTTCCTCGCGATAACCCTGAACGATTTATTTTCGTTCATAAAACCTATGGAGCCAGCAACATCGCCACGATGATCGAGGTAAATCTTGACCATAATCTTTCTTATGTTAATAAACCTTTCTTAGTTATATGATACAATTTCAAAATCTTTTAAATCAATACAGGAAACACATATGCACCTACGAGCAGATGCAATGGACTCGTTGTACTACGAGGCCAAGTGTAGAATGAATAATGGTGATGATTATGGTCTAGATGATCTTGTTAATAATTGGTTTTACTAGAAATGTTGCTAAGTTATTATGAGCTCTAGAATACAATGATAATAAACATGTTTTTTTTGTTATTCACGAATTGCTCATAAACTATCATTATGGTTACAATTCGATGATCAAATGGATATTTGGTTTCGGTAGAATGTTACTTAATTTGTTGTTTATCAATTAAATCAAGTAACATTTTACCGAAACCAAATATCCTTTTGATGATCGAATTGTAACCAAAATGATAGTTTATGAGCAATTCGTGAATGACAAAAAAAAACATGTGTATTATCATTGTATTCTAAAGCTCATAACTTGCAACATTTCTAGTAAAATACTGCATACCCTTTTCAAACATCATATCAGGTACGCGTAATTCGCCATTTTTCGACATTATTTTTACGTTTTGTTTTCTGGGCATGCTTCATTTTTTGTTAAAGATTTGTTAAAATCAATTTTATACCATTTTTGTAGCTTTTTTAATGATGTTTTATGACTATTCTTTGATAATAAAGATGACATGATCTAGTGATATTTATTAAAAAAACCTAATGGGGTCTATTAAATAATAGTTTACAAGCAGTTTCTTGCATTAAAAGTGTATATAACAACTATAAGAACTCGTGC
>BQNB010039635.1:11882-26226 GCA_026074375.1 Tanacetum coccineum
CTCTTAAGTGCCCCAAATAAAATCAAACTTTTAACTACTCAGTTTCGGATCTGATCGCACACTAAAAAGTTTGGACCTAAAAACCATACTTAGACTCCAAATTAGAAGCTCTACTTTGGGGGATTTTTAATAGACACATAGAACTAAACTCCTGTAGATTGGATAATCCTAATACAAATTTTAAGTGGGGGTTTTATACCTCGTAATCTGACCTCCGAATTTACTGCTCTGACAACTTTTCTCGTAACCAACATTTGAACGACTTCCCAACCTTAAAAACTTTCGAGGCCGGATGTTCTGGAAACTAGACTCTCTGAGCTACATCATAGACATCGGAAACTTGACAAAATCTATTACCATCATCGAGATAACAACCGAACAACACAACCCTAAATTCTGCACAAACCCTAAATCGAATTCTAACGCGTTCTAAACCCTAACGCTTACACCAAAACGCATCAAATCGAATACCAAACATCCTAATCAGTTTATGATCATTAATTTACAGAATATTATAAACCCTAGATCCATCATAATTATTGTTACATGATTAAAAACAATAATTAAACCTATAAGGAATAAACTAGACATACCTTAAACTTGTTTTCTTCTCAAAATCAAAACCCTAATTTTTTTCCTTCTTCTTTTCTTCTCTTGTTCGACCGATCTACCAAGGGGGAGGAGAAAATTTCGTTTGTGGGGTTATTAGTTTGGTATTTATAGGATTAGAGTCCAAGTCTAACTAAAATTTGTTTCCCTTTTTTTTTCTTTAAACCCATAACCGGCCTAACCCTTTTTATTTCCTTTATTTATTTATTAATTAATTACATATTTACTAAAATTACCCTAAGTTTTTATAAAAATCTAAGCTTATTTGCGCATACCTTTTCGCGTAAACGCAATTTACTAGACTTTTAAAATAAATAACTTTTCATTTTCATTAAACCTAACTTTCCAAAAAATAGAAATTTACATTTCTTTCTTATTCTAACTATTAAAACCCATAAAATTCTAATATTACTAACACATAATTATATATACGTAATAATACATACACGATAAATCACGAAAAATGTTTAAATCTCCAAAATCATTTCATTGTCACCAAAAGTGAACGAAAGGAATTCAACCAAATTCTCCACCATTCCAATCTCATTGAGATGATCACACTCAATAGATTGATTACCAATTTCCACATAAACACATATAAACACACATAAACACATACAATCACATACACCATACCTTGCAACAGATACATAAGTCAACACTAACAGTTTGACTAACCTGCTCAAGTCATGGTTGTCACAATCAAGAGGCTCCTTTCCATCCAATCACCATCACATCATGCCAACTCACATACACCCCATCCTTATCTCTTCCTCTTATCTAACATGTGCCTAATACATTTGAAATTCAAATTTTAAATCTTCCCCTCATAACTCCACCCTTTCTCTCCAAGTTAAGAATATTCCAAGAATATTCCCTCGTACCTTAACTAGCCTTTCAAACCATTAGTTATATTCTAACTATGCTAGTTACATTTAAGGAATACCCAAAATACCTTTGTCCGATTATTCTTTTCTCTTTTCAATATCAGACAAACAAAAGGCTTTTAAATACTTCACAAACACTTTTATCAAATGGTTATTTGAGTTGGTTGACCTTGAATATGAGAATGATTGAAAGGTCATAGCGTGAAGTACAATTTGGTTTTAACAAGAGCGAGTAGTTAAAAATCCAAAAACCCGAAAAATGGTTTTGGGTCTCTAGCGCACTGGCCACGCGCTGACACACGGCCCGCTCGCCACTTACGAAATCATTTTATCCATCTTTACGTTTTTGGCCTATAAATACCCCCTCTTGGCATTTGTATTCCTCACCTCTTGCAAACATTCTTTCCTCTCTTTTCTCTTCTCATATCCTCTAAGTCTAACATCTAAGTGTTTCAAACTTCTCATCTTATCATTCTATTGAAGTGAACACATCTCCGCAAGAGAGCCACATAAGTACCTAATCCATACTTGTGTATTTTGTCGAGGGTCTTCTTTTTTATACCCTTTCTTTAGAATTGAGTCTCTAGGTTAGGTTAGGACTTGGTTCCTCTATCTTATTTTAATCAATCTAGTTGTAAGGGAAGTCTTGTATCCGATGGATCAAGCCAATATCATTTTGGATATAGTTAGGGTTTGGTAAGCTTCTAAAGGGAAGTCTTTGTGGTTATAGGTTAAGTCGAATCACGGGTTCTTAGGGGTGGATTCTGAGGGCGGAATACCGTAGGTAGTAACTCTTCTTTGTGAGCGCCGATCTTTGTGCATATCGGTAGAGTTAAATTATGATACGGCTTATAGTCCACTATAAGGATTATACTAGTATAGTATAGGTTTCATGGACTCGCAACTGGATGTACGGAAGGACTAAACCCCCTTCCCAAACTAGTAAATATCATGGTGTCTTTCCCCCTCTTTGTCTCGATCTACTTATTGATTCTTTGCTAAGTAGATCATCATACCACTCGGCTTTTTCGAGACTTGAAGTTTTATAAACTTCAAAGAAGTAAAAAAAATCGTATTCACCCCCTTCTACGGTTCCACATTGAGCTTTATGCGTAATGTAGGTGCATATGTTATTTATGTAAGATTTGAATGTTGGTATGTACATACATATGGTTCATAAATGATTATGTGTATTATGGATCTAATATGAGATTGCCAATATTTAGCCTACACGGCATGATTTGAACGACTATCGATGTATTTTATGGTATTTTCTAATGGTGCAGATCTGCACTTATACTTATTGAATGTAGTGTTTAACAAAGCACATATCTTGGTGAGGCAACCACAGTTAAATGATAGTTGCAGCCATGGCGGACGTTTGATATATCTAATGTATAATTATAGACATGTGCACCGAAAATGATGTTTAAGCCTATGAAAAACCTAAAATCTGGGCCATAGAGATGTTTAAAACGACGTCGTTGTCTGTTGCTTGCACTTAAATACTAATTGACAATGATGATAACTTGTGGGTTGACTGTGCCATGTTTCCTTGGACTTGTATGCTGGTTGGGCAGTCACACGGGGTGTGTAATTGCAGCCGTATTGGGTGCACGGTTGTGCTACCGTTTACATTAATATGAGCCTAATTATGAATAGGTGTTTCGGACGATGTTGTTCTAAAGCGACCTTAATATTTTTTGGTCAAATGGATCGTCTCTATCCACTTTCTATCATTCTAGAGTTTATAGACATTGGGTTGCACCCATTCATTGTCTGCTGGCTGGGAAATCTATGTGTTGCTTTTAACTGTTTTAAGGTGTTGTTCGGTACTTTTTATTTTCCATGTGTATCTTGCTTATTTTATGCTGCATGGGGTTTGTTTCGATGCGAATTTTGATGCTTGTGTATATGTTGTACGAGTTATTTGATTTTCCTATTTCATATGGCACTAGGTTTTTGCTGTATGATGCATGTTGTTTTATAGTGTAGGTATTTTATATTTGGGAAATGTTGCCAACTGTTGTTGCATTATGTGTATTGTTCTATATGCTCATGTTTACTAAATAGTTAAGTCTTTCTATAGAATTATCATATTATTTGTCTGCTGAAATCTAAGAACCAATAGAAAGTTGGTTACATCGGATTCTCCCATCCTCCTTGATCCGAGGTTAATGGTATCCATTTTATATATTGAGCATAATCTAAATACAAAACGAACAATGTCTCAGGTTATGCATTTGTTGGATTCAGTAACCCTTTTACGTCAAGTTTATTTGTTGTCTCCAACTTTAGTTGGTAAACTCTTTGGGGTCTTCTATGTAGGAAGAGTTTTTGGGTTTTAGATATGCCATATATTTGCCATAAACTGTCATGCTAATTGCTTACATGTTACTGTTATTTTTGGTTGTAATACATTTTATTTATAAACATCTAATGTTTTTTGATGTTTATAGATGAAGTCAGCAACAAACTGAGATAGGGTCATCAATGGAATCAAATTGGGTCCATCTGACAGCCAACTATTTTACCACACTTCTTGGTTAGCAAAGAAATCTAACTTTTTTTTCTAACATGTTTATATAATTCCACTTTAGAGTATAGCAAAAATCAAATTATTATTGTTATAAAATCTTTAGACAAAAGATATACTCTAGATTTGTAGCCTTAACGTCATTAAAAGTGACAACATCCATGTCATGAACATCAATCCACTCAGTTCTATGGAGCAACAACATATATTTAGACGTTGCCTCAACATGTGGCAAACATAAATACACATGTTTTGAGATTATTTAAGACATTCAGCTCTTTGATGTCACTTTTTCAAGGTAGTGTCAACTTTGAAATACTTTTTCATTAAAACCCTTACTAAAGAAAACCGAGTAGGAACAGCTTTAGCTAAGAGATAAAAAGTGCAATGCATAGTTGACTCCAACTTATGTAGACATCCATAGAGTGTTATGGCTTTTGTACATACTACATTCTGATGAGTTGTAATTTTATACACTTTTTTGGGGTCATTTAACCCTTAAAATCATGCAAATATGCCCGAATATTATACTTAATCCTTTTTGTGTCTTTAGCATTTGAGAAGCACTTGGATGGAATAGACGTGATTTGGGCTCAATTTGGAGAAGAAACAAGACAAATTATAACTTTTTAGCTTTGTGACCACCTTCATGACGCCTTCACCAAAAGTGCTTGGAAAGTGTTATTTTGAATGTGTTTTGTGACCACTCAATAAATTGGGACGGCCTCCTTGACGGTGTCAAGGTTGCAAGGTGACGGCATCACAACCTTTTGTGACGGCGTCAAAGTAAGGCGGTGGAGAAAACCCAAATCTGATATCAACGGGCTGACGGTGTCACACCCATAACCTAACTGCATCACAACTGAATTCCTATATACACAAACGAATTTTAAAGATTTTTTGCTATTTGTGTTTTGTGGAATTTTAGAGCTGATACTATAGAAAAATTTTAAATCTTTTTATGCCCTTGGTTACTCATATAGTCTCATGTTACCTTGAAGTTAAGTAATTCATTCATTAATAATTCAATAATGTATTTATATTGTTTGATTATTTGTTTTTCTTTTCTTCTTGTTAACATGTTAGGCTAATTTTAATTATGTTTGCTTATGATTGCATGAACCTATTTATAATATTTAATCTATTATTTCTTGTTAGTGGTGTGCACGTTAGGCATTAGAAAACCAGCTATAATCCGTACCTTAGCATAGACGTCTAGTGGAACGTGACTAACTAAGTGAAACCTCACGTTTGGTAAGATAATTAAATAAGTATTTAATGCGCGTGGTGAACTATTGGAAGGGAGGAGCGTTTGACATGAGCAACTCGTCTAGGTTATCACGTGACATACAATTCAAAATATTGATTTTACTTGCTTTCTAAAAAACATAAAAAAATACAAAAATACTCTTCCCTCAACCCTTAGATCTTAGTGACATACAATTTGAACCTATCTCACTATTCCCCTAGAGAACGATCAATCCCTCGAGGTCTTGCCTATACTAAACTACAATGATTAGGTACTCTGCCTAGGAGGATTGTAAAACTTCGGTGTTGTAATCCGCCGCATTATGTTTTTTGGGCAGTTGTCGGGGAATAGTCTAGGTTTCAGATTCTATCTAGCTTAGGTTTACTCAATAGATTCCTATCGAGTGAGATTTTTATTTTTCTTTTCTTTAGGTTTCTCGTAGTCTATCTTTTCTTTGTTCTCATTATTCGTAAAAACATTCTTATTTATATTGTAAATAAAGTCGTCATTTAAAATAAATATGTATAGTTATTATAGTTTAGATATTGATAATAGATTGTTTTAGTGATATAGTATGTGTTTAGGTGTAAGTGCGAGTTTGTTATAGATAGAGAAAGAGTAGAGAGAGAAAGTAGGTAGGGAGAAGGAGGATGAGATGAGATGTAAAGAGAGAAAGAGAGGGAGGGAAATGGGAAGTGTTATTGAAAAGCTTACCTCATCTCATGAGGTGATGGGTATTTATGTTGGAAATGGTTATCTAATAACCTAATATTACACATAATATTCTTCGAGCTACGCAGCAGAATAGGAACACATATAGCAACTATAATTAACATAAAACAATAAACCGAAAGCGTACCTTTTAACAATCAATCAATGGAAGAATCAGAGCTTCTTTAAAATATGCACGTGTATTAAACCCGTGCTAAACCAAAACCCTTCTAGTTGCTAAAGTAAACAACCTCTACGTTTATCCACATAATATCACCACAATGCTAGTTCACCAAACAACGAGCAAAGAATACTAGAACGTTAACCAAAGCTCAAACTCCCTTCGCGGGGTGTTTGTTTTGTTCGACCAACAAGAGGAATATAAGAAGAGATGGATAAGAATTATGAGCTAAGGACCCCTCTATTTATACTAGGTGAATTAGGGAATTCCTAATTTACTTAGCTTAAAACCAAAGCTATCACAAAACCTATAAACACCCCTTTGGGCCTTATGGCCAGTCTAACCCAACCAAACAACCCTTTGGGTTGGCTTTTTGATTTTTCCTAATTATTATGTATAATTACATTTAATTGCACATAAATTAAAAGGCCTTCTAGTTAATTATTCGTAAACGAACTAATTAACGACCGTTTAGTATTCTACCGTAAGGATATTAATATATATAATAAATATACAATTATATTATTATATATACCAATAGAATGATATTTAAGTGTATAAGTGTGTGACCCCGTAGGCTCACGTATTTCTAATCGTATAAATGTCTGTATGACATGAGCACATCCCAACAACTCCCACTTGCGAATGTCAGTGTCACATAATATAACATACTAACATTGATGAATAGTCTAGCAACATCATCAATGCTCTTAAAAATACTTGAGTATTGTTTCAATAAACATCTCAGCCTTCAATGATTCAAGTAAATTCACCCTTTTGTTTCAGATACAATGTTAAATATGGATATGGATCAAAAGTCATTCCATATGTGGAAACTAGAAGGAGGGGAGGAGGGTTAAATAGTTTACCCGTTAATTAGCGTTTTAAAACTTTGCTCATAAAAATGTTAGATTCGAGTTTATGTGATATCAACCAACAATATGGACAAACAATATATCTAAGTATAAACAACACAATCACAATATAAATAGCAACTACAAGATATAAAATAAAAGTTAAGAGATAAGAGATAGAACAATCAAACCACAACACCGAGAATTATAGTGGTTCGGCTACGAAGCTCTTCTTTGCCCTACTCCACTCCCTGAGTATCCGACTCGAGATTTCACTATGTCAACAAGCTCCCTTTAGGCGGAGAAAACCGTTACACGTCGCTTATACCAATTTCCAACACTAAGCTAAATGTCGAGTCCTAATCTTAGCTAGAACCAATCTACCACTTCACATGAGTATTTTAAGGCCTAAAATACTAACTGACACACAATCAACACTTCTGGATTAATTCACTATCCGGATCTACACAACTACACAAGATTGAAAATATAGAGATCAAATCTAAAAGAAGATAGGAGAGAATCACTAATCTATGACACTTCATTTCTTGACGAATACGAGTATTCTTCTCTTGCACTTAAGAGAAGAAGAAAGAAGAGAAGATTGGATCACTTAAAACAAGATTAAGCAAGTTAGTGATCAAAGATTATAAAGAGATGTAGAAGAATTTATAGAGAGAAAGAAGACAGAAACTATGTGCAAAAGGGTTAGAAATTTGCTAAGGAATAATGCAGTATTTATAGGCAAGAGAGAGAGAGAGAGAGAGAGAGAGAGAGAGAGAGAGAGAGAGAGAGAGAGAGAGAGAGAGAGAGAGCAACGTCTACTGGGGGCGGTCCAACGGTCCCAGATATATCTAGGGGCCGTTCTACTTATCAGGGGGCTGCCCCTAGGTAGACGATAATCTTTTTGTCTTTTAGTGTGGAAATGTTTATCTGGTCTAGATTTTTTTGTTTTGGGTAGAAAACCAGCTTTTAAATTTATATATTTAAATAAAACATTTCTTAATATTTTATATATTTTTTTATAAAAAGGTTTTATTACATTTGTAAAAATGTAACGTTTAAGGCAAAAAGATTATATTTGATCACTAATCATGATTAATGATTTGTTTATACATACCTTAAGTGATTTATGTCGAAATAGAAATTTACGATTAATAACGTGTATACGTTTATTTTTATCATAGAAGTTTTTACATTTTGTCATCTTAAAAACGTAGAGAGGTTGAAAAATATAAATAACGTTTTTAAACATTGTTTGTATTAACAATCTCTCCCTTTTTGATAATGACCAAATATAAATTCATTTTACATAAAAATAGATTTTACAAGTTATTAATGAGTTTTAGTCCATTTCTCCATCTTTTTGTCGAATAAAAAAGGTTAGCCGTCGAGTAGAGAAGAGAAAGAAATTGATGATGCTAAAGCTCCCCTTTGATGTATACTCCCCCTCGTTTAGGGCACCAAAGGATCGAGCCATGGTGACTTGCTACAAAAACAAGTTAGAGAGACGAGTGCAAGGTATATTTCTAACTTTTTAGTAGTATCACGACAAATATATATAAAGATGGCCTAAAATAATAGAAGTAGCCAACACAAATATGCACTCAACCACCCATCATATTAATAAGATAAAGCCATTCATAAGCATAAAAATAAATTCATACATGAAAGGTATGAATGTTACAAGACTAAGAGAGCTGTGAGGACTTGGAGGAGGGAGAAGGATGGCCAATGAGTCATGTGAGGAGATCTTGTAGGTGCTGGAGCCACTCCCGAGAGAGTGGACGAGAAGAGTTGAGGAGGCCGGAGATGTGGCTTGATGAGCTACGAGAAGTATTGGGATTTTGAGAGTTGGGACGGATTGAGTGAGGTGATGTTGGGAGAGAGCGTCTGCGAGGGGGGTGCGGGAAAGAGGGGGAGGGTGTGGTGAATAAACGGAGAGAGGAAGGAGATTATTGGGGTAACTTCGAAAGGAGGAGTTGGTCTGCTTGCGAGCTTGGTGAGATTGAGAGATGGAGAGCTACCGATGAGGTTGCTAATCGAGGGTTGAGTTTTGAGACAGGGTGTGTGGGGAGAGAGAAGTGGGCGGGAGGTGGACGGAGAGGAGGGAATGATGGACTATTGGCGAGTGAGACCGCACGGGATGTGTCGTTTGAGATCTTGCGGAGAAGCTTTTCCGATTCGCTGTTTCACGGAGAACCGCTGTCGGACAGAGATTGGGGAGAGGAGTAGAGTTGGAGATGCGGTATGAGATAAAGGTATGAGAGACGTTTCTGAGAGTGGAAGGTCGAGGAGAGAGATGAGCGCTGATTAGGAGGGTGTTGTGCGAGGTGGGGAGGACCGGGGCGAGGGCTGAATGGAGAGAGGTGAGACGGGTTTGTGTGGTGAGGGATTGAGATTGTGACGGAGAGGATAGAGGGGGCGTCGCTGAGATGAAGTGGGTGCGATGAGAGATCAGAGTATGGGTGTGGTAGGTACTTACTAGATGGGGTAGGAGTCTCGAGAGTATTCTGACGAGCTTGGGGTGTGAGAGAGAGATTATTGGGCGTAGAGATGATTCGAGATGGCCCGGGATGAAGATTACTTCGGATGGGAGGGCCGAGAATGCGGCTTGAGAGGAGTAGGGTTGTGTTGGCTTAGTCTCGATTGTGACAAGATGATGGATGGTGGATGTTGTGGGACGAGAGAGAGCTCTGGTGGTGGAGGTAGATTGAGTATTAGATGGAAGTGGATGAGTAGATTGACCTTTTTAGTGGATTTCGGGGAGGGAATGATAGAATTACTGCGGACGTCCAGTCGTGGGTAGGAGAGCGACGGAAGACGGTCGGACGAGACGTTGTGTGGATGACGTCAGGAGGTTAGGATAATCAGACGCGAGTCGTTGTTGTACGGGGATTGACGTTGATAGGTGGGAGAGATTTTGACGAGAGTTGTGCGGTTGCCTAGAGGGAGATGCGAGACGATTGGAGAGAGTAGGAATCGAGACTCGAGGAGGTAAGTAAGAGGAGAGACGGAGGGGGAAGGAGAACTGGGGTGAGCTTGAGTAAGAGGGAGAGGATGGAGAGGAGTTTGTTGGAGACCGAGGCGCTGTGAGCGGGAGAGGACGATCAGAAGGGACCCTACCGAGGAGGGATAGAGCTGTGGAAAGATGCGGGCGAGGCGGTGGAGGTTGAGAGGATGGAGGGGGAGCGGAGAGACGGAGTGGGAGTCTGGGGAGTGAGAGTTGGGGATGCGTAGGGTGAGATCGAGGGGGATGGGGGGAAGGGAGGAGTCGGTAGTCTGAGAGGGGAGGACGTGTTTGTTGAGTCGAGCGGTGAGAATGAGAAGTGATGGGGACGTGGGTGGGGGAGGAGAGTCTTGGGGAGCGTGAGATGAGGGATGCGGATGTTAGATAGGTTGAGAAGGGAGATGAGAGGGAAGTGGAGTGGGTGGGGGACGAGAGGAGCTTGAGAGAAGGAGTAGATGAGGACACGGCGGATGTTGTGGACCTGTGGAGTCGAGAAGTGCGACGTAGAGGGTGTGTGGAGGAGGGTAGGACACGTCTCGGTAGAGAGAGAGAGAGAACGTCTACTTGGTGCGCGGTCAGTGGTTCCCAGTATATTATCTAGGGTTATTATACCTAGCAGGGGTGCCCCTAGGTAGACGATCATCTTTTTGTCTTTTAGTGTGGAAATGTTTATCTGGTCTAGATTTTTCTGTTTTGGGTAGAAAACCAGTTTTTGAATTTTTATATTTAAATAAAACATTTCTTAATAATTTATATATTTTTTTATAAAAAGGTTTTATTACATTTGTAAAAATGTAACGTTTAAGACAAAAAGATTATCTTTGATCACTAATCATGATTAATGATTTGTTTATGCATACCTTAAGTGGTTTATGTCGAAATAGAAATTTATGATTAATAACGTGTATACGTTTATTTTTATGATAGAAGTTTTTACATTTTGTCATCTTAAAAACGTAGAGAGGTTGAAAAATATAAATAACGTTTTTAAACATTGTTTGTATTAACAATCTCTCCTTTTTTGATGATGACCAAATATAAACTCATTTTACATAAAATTAGATTTTACAAGTTATTAATGAGTTTTAGTCTATTTCTCCCTCTTTTTGTCTAATAAAAAAGGTTAGCCGTCGAGTAGAGAAGAGAAAAAAATCGACGATGCTAAAGCTCCCCTTTGATGTATACTCCCCCTCGTTTAGGGCACCAAAGGATCGAGCTATGGTGACTTGCTACAAAAACGAGTTATAGAGACGAGTGCAAGGTATATTTCTAACTTTTTAGTAGTATCACGGCAAATATATATAAAGATGGTTTAAAATAATATAAGTATCCAACATAAATATGCACTCAATCACCCATCATATTAATAAGATAAAGCCATTCATAAGCATAAAAATAAATTCATACATGAAAGGTATGAATGTTACAAGACTAAAATTAAAAATAGCTACATTAAGATCCTAAAAGCTACATAAGGCCTAGGTGATTCTTGATTCATAGAAGATAGCTTAAACAAAAGGTGGGTGAATTTTTAATATTGGTAAACATCATGTTTGGAAGTTTATTGTGAGGCAGGAGAGGTGATACGGATAGCGGAGGTGAGAAGATATTAAAATATGAGGAAAACATGAAAGCACCATTCCCTAAGAGAAAGGATGGTTTTTAGTTGTTGGAAGCAACATAGGCGCAATGTGCTACTATGGTAGTCAAGAACATTAAAGAAGAATGGATGACCCATGAGAGGTGGTTGAGGTAGTGGTGGTGGTGGAGGTGGTGATGGAGTTTCAAACATGTGATCAAGAGTGATAGGTGAAAGAGAAAGAGTGATATCCAAGGAAGGATGGATTTAGAATGGAAGAGGATTTGAAGGTCTTAGAGGAGCATCCAATGGATCATCAAGAAAAGGAGTAGTAGGTTAAGGAGAAGTTGTGTTTCTTGAAGAAAGAGGTAAAGAATGTGGTTTTGATTCAAAAGAAGATGAGGTGGTTCCAAAAGTAGATGATATCTCTTTGGTTGATGGAGTTTTTGATGGAGCATTAGGTGGAGATGGTGTATGAGTGTCATCATCTTCTTGGGTTAGGTCCACAAAGAGTTTCCTTGATGAAATTATGATGAGTTTAAGCTTCTTTGGAGGGTTGAAAGAAGAAGCTTGAGTAGAGGCCATAGAGTAGGAAGAAGAAGAAGAATATGATGAAGAGAACAAGGAGAATGATCATTATTTAATCAAGAGGTAGTGGATTGTTTGGGTAAGGCATAGTTGTGGAAAATTATGATTCCAAAATTTGTTTAGCAAAATTCAGAAAGATAGCTGGGGCTAAAGGAAAGATGGTCAACTGCACAGAAACTCATAAGAAAACAGTAAAAATCTCGTGACTTCTAGAGGCGGTCTCATAAATATTGGGACGGTCCCATATATATTAGAAGGAGTTCCAGGTTTATGGGGGCCGTTTTAGGGAGGATACGATATTTTTCCAGATTTTCCTTATTTTCAAACCTGTGCAGAAAAAGGATATCATAGAGGTTCCCTTTTGCAGCCATTCCTATTTCCTCAAGAATCATCTAAGCTAGCAAACTTCCAAGTATATAAAACTATCTAATCTAAATTCTAGTGGGGAATCAAGTATAGGCATAGAGAAAGAAATAATTAAGCATGCATGATAACATATATATTAAATATGAAAAAGCATAATGTATCAAGTAGCATGCAAATAAGTTCAAGGATGATAAAATCGAACGATCATCCAAGGCAAACAATGTTGCCAAAACTACGTGCCAAATAACCTACCAAGTTAACGTTAAATCTAAGTACCAAAGCATATCAAGTACAAAAATAATACAAACAAGTTTAAATAAGTACTAGTCTATTAAAAATTGTCTTTTAGCCAATCTCCATAATTACTCACTTTTTTCTCTCCCATCCACAATTCTTGATGCCCTTCCGTTGCTTAGCTCCCGCTCTGGTGCTTATCTCGCATTTGGACTTGACGGTTAAGAATTTTAGTTTGACGAGTAAAGAGGGTTTGAATGGTTTGTTCATCATCTAGAGGGTTTGAAAACTCTTAAGCAATCTCATTTGACAAAGAATTGACAAAATGAGTGGGGGAAGGAGTGCTAGCATGGGTAGTACCTTCGTCATTCTCATCATTATCATCATCTACGTGATGAGAGGATGATGGATGATCGAAGGCAGAGGAGCAGGAAGCGGAAGTGGAATGACGACCTCTTTTCGTGCCATAATCTTTTCGTGTTTTTCGCTCATGTTAAGGATCAAGATGATACATGACACGGTCATACAAGAGATATCGATCATTGGACAACTCAAGAAAGTTTGACATGACTTGATTAAATAAACGAGTCAACAATATACCATAGGGTAGAATTAACCAAGCTTGACGCGTGACCTACTCCATTCGTTTTGCAACAAAGAATGCAAGATTGTATCTCGTGGAAGTCGCGATACAATAAAGCATATGACACAAACAAGCAGGAACATGATCCCGGTTGCTACCAAGACAAAAGACATTTTCATGAATAATTTTGACCCAAGTTTTCATGTTGGTTTGATTTCCCGAGTTAAAATTTGATTTTCCTCGACATCAATAGTTTGACCATGGCAGGTACGGGTTAATGGTTCCACGCGATCGAGTTGGATGTAGGTTTTGATTTCATCAGGAGAAGGATGGGTGGTTTGATAACAACCTCCCGATGGTACACTAAAAGCTAAATTGTCGAGAGACCATTTGTCCGAAAATGAACATTGACCTTCGGTAGGAATACCAAGGATTAGACCGAACTCTTCGAGGGTGATAGAAAAGAACTTGTTTTGGATGATGAACTCGACCAACATTTGACCTTCCGAATTATAGGAAAGTCAGAATTAACTATGGAACTCAAGAATGAACCGAGGAAGAATTTGCTCACTTATTTTTAAAAGATAATCAAAACCGATCATTCCAAACATGGTATTAAGATAGACCATATTATCAAAGTTAGGATCCACAACCCGACCCTCATAAATGTGATGATTTTTTTCAATAAATTCGAAGTTATATTTTAATGATGGAGTATATTCATTGGAAATAATTAGAATGTAGTCACGTGTGTTTTTGTGGTCTGACGCAATTACACGAGGCATTTCACCTAAACAAATTAAAAGATATATAATTCTTATCATTATGAAATTGAATTATTGAAAATTTGTGCCTAGTGTGTGCCTATATGCAACAAATGTGGAGTTGCAGTTAACTCGACTCTAAATAAAAACCTATAAGTTAACCTAAACGCTCCTTAGTTCAATTTTGCTTAAT
>BQNB010039635.1:28367-47935 GCA_026074375.1 Tanacetum coccineum
GGCCCCTCTCTTCTCTTTTCCTCTTTTCTTCTTTATATATAAGTTTAGGGATTGACAATTTCAGCCCCAAACTTATATTTTTTGACTTGATTGACTTTCCGGCTTCGATTTGGCTTTGTCTTTCATAGTCTTTTCCATTCCGAGTCCGGTTTTGTCGTTTTGGCTTTGTTTTTCGTCTTTTTCTTAGATATCCGTTCCTGCACAATACAATTAGCAAAACAAGCGTATATTTGGCATTTTAAGTCCGTTTTTGGTTATTTTAGCTTGTTTTTAAAGGTAAAAGGTATGTGTAATTAAGCACATACCAAGCATTAAAATGTTCCTAATAAGGCTTATTATATATAATCAGAACATTTTTCTCCCAAAATAATTTTTATACATATTTGAATCAATAGATATCCAAAATATCAAGAGATTTTACATTTTTGATAAGAGGAGAAAATGATTAAAATATATATAACTTGTAAAATGTAATCTGAATGACTCTTGCAGCTTCTTCCTCGTATGTGCAAAACAATTTCGGTTATCAATGCACATATGCAGGGGGAGCAATTTTGACATTTAAAAACCATCAAGGTACTAGATGTTTTGATTTATATCTTAATGTACATTGATTAATGTTTTTCAAATGGTTTTAAGGCTGAGAACAATACCAAAAGATCGACCATGCATTTAATTAATTAGAGTTATAAGGTGGTTATGTATAGGTGTTCGTTCCCATGATCCAGCCAGAACTGGAGGGATCTACCCATGGACATTCCATTATTTAGAATAGAAGTCCTTAGGTATGATAAAAAGGAGAAAAGGTGAGAAAAGGGAAAAATGCGGACTAAGACAGAGCTAACACTGGAACAAACCCAACAATGTGTTAGTGAAGAAGTCTTGGTAAGCATTGAAGGGGTTGAAGAATGAAAAAGAAAAGTTAAGATAAAGGGTGAAAAGAAAGAAGCCCTCCTTACACTTAGGCAGAAACTGGGTCAATACATATGCTATCAAAAACACCTAAGTTGTTGTCTAGTATTGAAGATAGTCATCATGGACCCAGTGATGTGATGCACAACCCTCCCCAGCCACTCAAGGTCTCTTAAAAGACTCTTTTTTCATTTCTCACGGAGATTACACTCATTTCTATCGACTTTCTTACTCCGAGTTAGTTGGTATTGAAAAGGTAGCAGTCCGCTCCAGCCTCTGATTACTAAAACTAAAAGTTCTAGAGCCAAAAGAGATCATCCATAAATCTCACTTAGACATAATTCCAATATATTTGTTGCTCACACACTGTGAAAACAAGTAATTTCTTAAGAGTCCTACGCATTATCCTTGTGATATTGCTAGAACATTAGAGTGATACTAAAGTATTCACAATGACGATGGAAATCCTTCCAGAGCCAACATCAAACAAGCTCTGCGGTAGGTGACTTGTAAGATCCTATATGGATCAAACTTGTGACACTGGAAATCGATGAGGTCCAGACTATGAATTGACGATTGATGAATTTTGAAATGCATAAAACTCTCGATGTGGCACAAAATCACTTTAGCAAGTGACACGTCAATTGATTTTCAAATTAATTTTTGTTTCAATCGGTGAGACTTTGTCTTATTGGTTCACTCATACCGTGTTGTCTGCTTTGAGACGCTCCAGTAATGAGAACAACTAGTGCAGCTGCGAAACCCTGTCAAGGAGATTCTTTAGAGTTCTACCTGATCACATGGAGTATTTATACTGATCAACGGGGAACCGTGGTTATTGCAACCGTATTTAACGAGTAACAAAGACACTTTCGTCCACACATGTTGTTTATCACTAACGCATTCATGCAGGTAATCCCGATGGTGGCAACAGCTGGTTTAAGACAAGTCAAGGATCATAGCCACATGCTCATACTCGATCGACATATGTAAAGACATCATGAAAGCTCAAGTACATGTTTCAAGACTTCCGCTACTCTGATAACGTTCGTCTTTCTTGAAGTGACGAAGTATTAAAGTTAAAGAATTTCAAGAAATTTCCGCTACTATGACACCGCAAGTCTTCCCTAAAGTGATGAAGTGTTGAAGTTAAAGAATTTCAAGAAAGATGGTTACACAAGCTTTCAAAATCAAGAATAGTATGAGCATGTCGGTTCGAAAGTCACAAGTACACAAGATGGCAAAAAGATCACAAGATGATGATAAGAGATTATGCTTGGTTGATGATCTCAAAGAAGTTCAAGTTCACATACAAGTCAAGCTTAAAGGAACAAGCTCAAGCCTAAAGTCTAAAGATCGCTACGCATATCACAAGTTGAAAGATAAAGATTCAAGACCTCGAGCAAAGACCGAAGACATTCGTAGAATGTAGAGCTTAAGATTTTTGTAAAAGGATGTGACCTCCCTTAGGGGGTAATTGTTAGGAATCGAGAAAAGACTCGGTCACGCATAATATATGTAGCTCGTAGATCGTAGTTACTTTTTGGAACCTTAAATAGGTATAAAGGCCCAAGGCCTATGGAAAGCCCATAATAGAGCCCATAGCTTGCGACATCATAGTATAAGTACCCTCTGTATAGCTTGGAGAGGGTGTTGGTTGTTAACTTTCTTATTTTCACATAAGCTAATATTCTCTTTTCCTTTCTCTCTCTAAAAGTGTTCATCCTTCCACTTTCTCTCTCTAGTTCTTTGTCTTTAGATTATGATACTAGATAATACATGTATTCTACAATTTCAAACATCATAAACATCATTAAGTGTAAGTTATTTCATTATTTTTCTTCTAAATCTTTGTTTAGGATTCGATTGAACTCAAAATCAAAAATTGGGGGTTTTTAATTTTTTGGGTGTTATTATGCAATTAAGACTAGAACAATACAATGCTTTTGTTGTGACTACTACCTTAATGTCATTGTCTATCGTATGTGTTGAGAGCACATCTACGTCTTACTGATGTGCTAGAACACTGTCGTTGATTATCACGTAATTCGAGTGTTAGTATTTTGTGGCCTGGCAGTGGATGCAAATAGTGCTATCTTCAAAGTAACGCGCCACTAAACACACAGACACATATCACCTATCAAGCTGATATAAAAGTCCAGTTGTTGTGCTCATATGTCTGATAGACCCGTCCATCACTACTCCAAAAACCCTAATTTAGTTTCTCTCTAATATTAATGTCTCTGGCACAGTTAGGGGAAGCTTCATGAAAATGTCTTTTAATGCATTGTTTAGATACAATTCCAAAAAACTAATTTTGATTCACTGCATGATGAAACTACATGATCGTTTTGCTCGATACGGTATAATAGGTTGTATATATATCTATATATTATATGTTGATATATGATATATATTATACATTTTTATATAAATTAAGAATATATAGTATAATATATATATATATATTATATGCTTAACACTTTGATTAAGCAAAAAATGAACATTAAGGAGCGTTTATGTTAAACTTATAGGATTTTAGAATTAGAGTAGAGTTAACTGGATCAGATATTCACTAAGTGTCGGGATGTTTGCTTGAAGCTCGCATCTCCATAGTGCACCAGGACACTAGGCACAAACATATTTTGGCAATCAACTCGCACTCATTCCTCAGAATTTTCATTGATGATTAAGATGTTCTTGTTTACTCACGCGCGTACTTTCATAAGAATTGTGAGTTTAGGTGTGTAATGCCTGTTTGTACGCGTTGGTGTAGACAAAGATGAGAGATGTCTCTGCTGATAAAATCAGACTGATATATTATGCAGAAGCATCTCTTGATGCGCGGAGCGACTGTGTGTGAGAATGCTAGTTTTTGAGAGAATTCAAATGTTTCGCCTAGAATTATTGTGTCTGCAATGAAATATGTCCTTTTCTAGTTCATTTGAGAAAATATTATACTTTCGCGGACTTTTAATTGAAAGAAGAGAGAATCAATCTAACACATTTTTAGATCATCTGTATTGCGTTGTCAGTCGCTTTGTGTGTTTATACGCACTGTCAGGGATTATCATAAACATTGATTAAGTCATAAGGAGTTGTGTGTGTGTTGAAGATAATATCTCTTATGGTTTGGAGAGATCTAATCATATGATCGGGTGTTTTGTTTATCTTTGCTGCGTTAAAATAAGGGTGTAGCAAATTCTTATAGCCCTCTGTACATTCTTTTCGGTTCATTCTTGAGTTCCATAGTTAATTCTGACTTTCCTATAATTCGGAAGGTCAAATGTTGGTCGAGTTCATCATCCAAAACAAGTTCTTTTCTATCACCCTTGAAGAGTTCGGTCTAATCCTTGGTATTCCTACCGAAGGTCAATGTTCATTTTCCAACAAATGGTCTCTTGACAATTTGGCTTTTAGTGTACCATCGGGAGGTTGTTATCAAACCACCCATCCTTCTCCTGATAAAATCAAAACCTACATCCAACTCGATCGCGTGGAACCATTAACCCGTACCTGCCATGGTCAAACTATTGATGTCGAGGAAAATTAAATTTTAACTCGGGAAATCAAACCAACATGAAAACTTGGGTTGAAATTATTCGTGAAAATATCTTTTGTCTTGGTGGCAACCAGGATCATGTTTCTGCTTGTTTGTGTCATAAGCTCTATTGTATCGCGACTTCCACGAGATACAATCTTGCATTCTTCGTTGCAAAACGAATAGAGTAGGTCACGCGTCAAGCTTGGTTAATTCTACCCTATGGTATGTTGTTGACTCGTTTGTTTAATCAAGTCATGTCAAACTTTCTTGAGTTGTCCAATGATCGATATCTCTTGTATGATCGTGTCATGTATCATCTCGCTCCTTAACATGAGCGAAAAATATGAAAAGATTATGGCAAGAAAAGAGGTCGTCATTCCACTTCCGCTTCCTGCTCCTCTGCCTTTGATCATCCATCTTCCTCTCATCACGTAGATGATGATAATGATGAGAATGACGAAGGTACTACCCGTGCTAGCACTCCTTCCCCCACTCGTTTTGTTAATTCTTTGTCAAATGAGATTGCTCAAGAGTTTTCAAACCCTATGGATGATGAACAAACCATTCAAACCCTCTTTACTCGCCAAACTAAAATTCTTAACCGTCAAGTCCAAATGCGAGATAAGCACCAGAGCGGGCTAAGGTCAATCGGGAAGGGCATCAAGAATTTGTGGAAGGGAAAGAAAAAGTGAGTAATTTGGAGATTGCTAAAGACAGTTTTATTATGACTAGTACTTATTTAAACTTGTTTGTATTATTTTCGTACTTGATATGCTTTGGTACTTGGATTTAACGTTAACTTGGTAGGTTATTTGGCACGTAGTTTTGGCAACGTGGTTTGCCTTGGATGATCGTTTAATTTTATCATCCTTGAACTTATTTGCATGCTACTTGATACATTATGCTTTTTCATATTTAATATATATGTTATCATGCATGCTTAATTATTTCTTTCTCTATGCCTATACTTGATTCCCCACTAGAATTTAGATTAGCTAGTTTTATATACTTGGAAGTTTGCTAGCTTAGATGATTCTTGAGGAAATAGGAATGGCTGCAAAAGGGAACCTCTAGGATATCCTTTTTCTGCACAGGTTTGAAAATAAGGAAAATCTGGAAAAATATCGTATCCTCCATAAAACGGCCCCCATAAACCTGAAACTCCTTCCAATATATTTGGGACCGTCCCAATATTTATGAGACCGCCTCTAGAAGTCACAAGATTTTTAATGTTTTCTCATGAGTTTCTGTGCAGTTGACCATCTTTCCTTTATCCCCAGCTACCTTTTTGAATTTTGCTAAACATATTTTGGAATCATAATTTTCCACAACCATGCCTTACCCAAACAATCCACTACCTCTTGATTAAATAATGATCATTCTCCTTGTTCTCTTCATCATATTCTTATTCTTCTTCCTACTCTATGGCCTCTACTCAAGCTTCTTCTTTTAACCCTCCAAAGAAGCTCAAACTCATCATAATTTCACCAAGGAAACTCTTTGTGGACCTAACCCAAGAAGATGATGACACTCATACACCATCTCCACCTAATGCTCCATCAAAAACTCCATCACCCAAAGAAATATCATCTACTTTTGGAACCACCTCATCTTCTTTTGAATCAAAACCACATTCTTCATCTCTTTCTTCAAGAAACACAACTTCTCCTTAACCTACTACTCCTTTTCTTGATGATCCATTAGATGCTCCTCCAAGACCTTCAAATCCTCTTCTACTCCAAATCCATCCTTCCTTGGATATCACTCTTTCTCTTTCACCTATCACTCTTGATCACATGTTTGAAACTCCATCACCACCTCCACCACCACCACTACCTCAACCACCTCTCATGGGCCATCCATTCTTCTTTAATGTTCTTGACTACCATGGAGCACATTGCCTATGTTGCTTCCACAACTAAAATCTCATCCTTTCTCTTAGGGATGAGATGCTTTCATGTTTTCTCATATTGAATATCTTCTCACCTCCGCTATCGTATCACCTTCTCCACCTCACCATTAAACATCACTGATGTTTACCAATAAAAATTCACCCACCTTTTGTTTAAGCCATCTTCTATGAATCAAGAATCACCTAGGCCTTATGTAGCTTTTAGGATCTTAATGTAGCTATTTTTAATTTTAGTCTTGTAACATTCATACCTTTCATGTATGAATTTATTTTTATGCTTATGAATGAACGGCTTTATCATATTAATATGATGGGTGATTGAGTGCATAATTGTGTTGGCTACTTCTATCATTTTAAGCCATCTTTATATATATTTGTCGTGATACTACTAAAAAGTTAGAAATATACCTTGCACTCGTCTCTCTAACTCGTTTTTGTAGCAAGTCACCATAGCTCGATCCTTTGGTGCCCCAAACGAAGGGGAGTATACATCAAAGGGGAGCTTTAGCATCATCAATTTCTTTCTCTTCTCTACTCGACGGCTAACCTTTTTTATTCGACAAAAAGATGGAGAAATGGACTAAAACTCATTAATAACTTGTAAAATCTATTTTTATGTAAAATGAATTTATATTTGGTCATTATCAAAAAGGGAGAGATTGTTAATACAAACAATGTTTAAAAACGTTATTTATATTTTTCAACCTCTCTACGTTTTTAAGATGACAAAATGTAAAAGTATACTTTAAAACCCTAATTTATACTCCTATAACAAATGTTTATACTTAAACCAACATGTTTAATACTTTTACTCCATTTTTTCGATGAATATATAACTTATGGACATAAAGATATAAGTGATAAATTCATAAACATTTGTAATAACTCATTCTTACGCATATTATAAAAGTGCCCTTAGTGGATGATTTAGCCATAAATAACATATTACACTTAATATATACATGATAAATGAAAAGTATAACAGGAATTAGGAAGACCTTAGGGATGATGTTGGAGATGTGAAATATGTGCTAACCCCGTGTTTATGACTCAAAACCTAAAGCTTACAAGCTTTTAAATCCCAAGAGTAGGTTTGAAAGCCACTATTCTTCCCTTTTTTCTTAATCCTTGCAATGATGAAAAATCTATGGCTTGTAAAACACCCTTACTGTGTCTTAGGTTTGATGTGTATATGCATTGTATGGATGTAGAGAAAAATTTTTGTATGATTTGTTTAAGGTTGTCTTAATTGGAGCCCGGGCTTAAATAGGGAGTCGTGGGTTACTAAACTTCATAAACCAGAGTCATAAAGTACTTATTATTCAGCATGGAACCAAATTTATAAATATGATACACTTTTAATAAGCGAAAGACGCACTTCGATATTGTGAATCACTAAAAATAGGGATTAATAAAACGGATCAGTAATTACGATTAACTCAAGTTTACGCTAATTAAAACCTCTAAACGAGTACGGAAGCTATTGAGACAGTAAAACACACACGTATTTCATAGCAGAAAGAAATCGAAAATTTGAAAAGTAATATCTTAATCACTTCGTCTTATACGAAGAGCGTGGGCATAAGAACGCAAGAACGGACTTTACAACGCACGAAATCTATGTCATTTTTACAGAAAAGATATATATATTTAAAGTTTTTCACTTTATAAATATTATTTTACCAATACGATTAGTCGTGTTGATTTGCT
This sequence comes from Tanacetum coccineum, assembly GCA_026074375.1. Lineage (NCBI taxonomy): Eukaryota > Viridiplantae > Streptophyta > Magnoliopsida > Asterales > Asteraceae > Tanacetum > Tanacetum coccineum. The sequence goes on from BQNB010039635.1 coordinate 36,446, forward strand.
AGAGATTATAGGATTATTAGTTGGTTATCAAAGTGGCTATTAATACTAGGGTGTTTCATAATGACGGCCTCTTCGGAATGGGTTATCGACGTGTTATTTTGGATTTCTACGATTTAAAGTGTCCTTATCTCCATCGTACGTCATGTCATGACCTCTTGATATTATGATTAGCCCCGATACGATAGTACTCGATGTAACAACTATAAGATTTATATTATGTTTATTTTAAAATAAGTACTCCGGTACTTATAACACTATATATACTTTAGAGGTTTGAATTTCAGGAATAATCGTTGTGATGCATTCCCCAACTTGAATTATTATCAGATCGACTCACTTGAGGTGAGTTCTAGCCCAACTTTTTCAAGTTTTATGATTTAACTATTCTTTGGGATGAAAACATGCTTTGTTTGTACAAATTGGACGCAATGTTGGATATTTTTGCGATTGATTACTGTTTGCCGAAGTGTGATAACCCAAGTCTTAAGCCCATTTATCATGAACTGTCATTGCATAGGATGTAGTGGGAATTACATTATGTGAGCCCGCGAATTGTTATTTAATAGATCTCTATTTGGGGAGATACGACCTCCACGTTCGGGGGCTTGCCTATCACCGGTGAGCAAACGTTATAGCATGATGAATCTAGGATGGTTCGGTGTTTTTTAGAAACTTTATTTTGGGCTGGGTAGCTGAATATTTTGCGAACAGACTGTCGGCTCAGGTGTCATGAAGCTTATGTAAATGTAATCTGGTTTTTGTGATTATTTTGCATTTGTTTTGTAACAACACGGGAAAGTCTTGCGGTCCTTGCATAATTTAAATACAGGTAAACTTTGAATTCACCATCATTTTGTTGAGTTGGACGCAATGTCTTTAAGGAGGTCATTTGGCACGAAGGGTGGTGCCCAAGGATGCATTGGGTTACGTTTTGGATTGTACGCTTAAAGACTTTTATATCATATTTGTGGGAAATCTATGTCATCTTTTGTAATATTAAACAAGGAAATGTAATAGCTATAAGTTTTGTAATATGTCTTTTAATTTAACTACCACTGTATCAATTTAAACTGATTTTTGTGATCGTTCTTATATATTCTGTGTTGGTGATCTTGAAGTAACACGTCCAGGATCCTTATTCCGTTTTTTGGTTTCTGCCGTACCATTTTTTGGGGTGTTACTAATATTCTAACCGAGACCTAGGTAAATATAATTATACCTAATTTAGATCCGTGTGTTCTGCTCGGATGTTTAATGTCAAGATATATAAGTTTTGATGTGCACATTTAATTCCAAAGTTACTTATTGTTAATGAATCACATAAATTACAAATGACCCGGGTTTCGCAGTGTTTCAAAAGGTTGATTGGACCAAGTAACAATCAATTCTGATTTTAGCCACTTTTTATACATCATATTACTAAACAATTTTTTGCTGGGATTTTAAAGTAAATTCATACGCACGATTTAGTGGTGTTGCGGGATCCCCCTCATGTTGTAAGTTGACACTTTTTGGTGAATTAAAGTGAGGGTATATGTCAGCTAAGCATGTCAAAATAGAATTTGTTCCTTACAAAAATCATGTTAGTTTGTATCATATTACAACTTTTCAACACAAAGGCAATCATATCAAGTTAATACATAAAAGATTGTTAACACCCAAAATTGGGTCGACAGCGGAATTGGCATTTTCCGGGAGCGTTACTTCATGGATCCATTGCACAAGTCAGGTACGAGAACGACCTCTACTGAGTCGTTTGAAAAGGAAATCTTGTAAATTTGGACTTCATATGCACATTCAAGTATGTCTTTATATCTATTTTCACCTGAGAAAAATATTGCTTAGAAGTGTCAACATTAAAGTTGTGAGTTCATAGGTTATGTAAGATCATGAATGTAATCCAGAGAACTATATATATTGTGTTTACTGTGTTACAAGTTTCGCCTACAAGACTTGCATCGCTAAACCTACATTATTAACACGTTTCCTTATATAAAATCCCAAAAGTTTCATAGTATAGATTTAATGATACACGATTTCCCAAAAAGTTTTCAAGTAGATATTATTAATGAAACAATAGATCCTAAAAATGTTTAGGTTGGTATTATATGAGCAGACAATACCCCAATTTGTTTAAGTAGTATATTATAATGAACCACAATATCCGAAAAAATGTTTCAAGGAGATATTATAATGAGCACAGATATCCCAATTAGTTTCTAGTATGTAAGAGAATGATTACGAATACTCTAAGTTCATGGGAAACTACTGACGCTAGACGTGTAAGTATCTGCCACTTTATCTCAAGGCACAGGTCAGAATTGCTTCATTAGTACTATAGTTTGTTGGTCGTTCATCTGGTGTAGAACTCTCAATCCATTCATATCCGACGGGATATAACGTTCGTTAGTTCGATCTCGAACTCAAGTGAGAGCTAATCCCCGAACGGGGGGTTGTCAATCCAATAGAATCAACTTTTATACAATTCGCGCTCAACCCTCCTATATGATTTACAGTTCATGGAAACTTAAGCTAATCCGTAATTATTCAGAGTAAAGTCAAGTATGTGTGTTAACGTCATAATTAGTTAAAATCAAGTCTTGGTATCTCATCGCATGACAAGTAAAGAAGTGCATAAATCAATTTGTAATCAACCATGTAAATGCATTTGTAAACAAACATGTTCTCACCCCAAAACTTATAAAACAAAATCATGTAAAACGTGGGGTTATGAACTCACCTCGAGTGAGCTGATGCACGTATATAGCACAAAATGCGTCCGATAATGCCGAAAGCAACAATTCATAATATAGTTCGCATGAGTACCGAGTATGTAGTCTGAACAACTCACCATATATAATCTATTTAGTTATCATACATACTACGTTTCGGGCTCTCAAATTTAGAGGTCATGCCCCGTGACATGACGTTCGAGGCGCTGGGTTACTTTAAATCGTAAATCCACAACTCGTCATATACGCCATGTGAGGCTCTCATATGAAATTCCCTAGTAATATTGGCACTTTCAGGTAATATAAAACATATATATTTCTATATAGCTACATCACCATCTAGTTGTGTTTGTGAAATCATGTTCAAATTGTATTTGATAATTAAATACCTATGGTATTTATTACGTATAACGTTAAATGGTTAATCGCCTTTGTAAAATGATTTATTTATAATGTCGAAAACTAATTTAAAATATTTTTTTATTGATTCCATAATGTTCGCAAAAAGTTTTATTATAAAAGCGATCCAACACTATTCACCTCAGGAATTGTGCACAAGTTAAAAAATAAGTGTAGTGTGTAACTTTCTCGTTTTAAAACTGTTGTGATAGTTTCTTCGTTCATGCGTTTCGTATGTGAATGCTGTTATCAAAATTATCGTCTTTTTAAAAAGTTAAAATCTGTGACGCGATTGCGTTTGTACTTTTACTATTCATGAATAGTAACGCTATTTATATAAAATCTTAATTGCTTTGAATCATATTAATGTCGATATAGCTTATTTGTTTTAACTCCGATTTTTGTGATTCTTTCCGAGAGCGCTTTTTGTAATTTAAAGTAGTATACATTAAAATTTTTCGAAAGGTGCTTCCAGAGATGAATAAGTAATTTATATAATTATGTGTTATAAAATTATTTTTATAAACTTTATTATCGTATAACTTAAAAATAGCGTATCTTTTTCGTTATAAATAGGTTTTTTTGAGTTCTTTATAGATTCGAAAAGCTTATGAAGTGTATTTATTTTTATATACAGGTAACCCCGTGTTTTGAACTCGATATCAAAAACAGCCCTATATATCTTTACAAGTATGAAAAACCTTAGAATGTGGTGATTTAACTATATAAACATAAAAATCAAGAATATAAAGAAATCAAGGTTTATAGATAACCTTAGGATCAAGTAGGACGAAGAACAAATGATCTAAACCCTTGTTTTGGATATCAAGAACCGAGTTGTATTAGACACTATGTAAAAAAACCCTTAATCTAGGAAACCGAATTTGCACAAACTTTCTTAAATCTTCGAATCGAGAAATCAACCTCGATCTTTTGTTAGAACACCTTAGTCTAGATGTAAGAGAACATTGTATTTGAACTAGAAGTACATTTTGGACTTTGCTTATGGAGATGGTTCGTTGAGTCGTGATATATGTTGAGAGAAAAGGTGTGAAAAAGTTGTTAAGTAAATATATGTTTTGATTTATGTTTGTCTCGTTTAGGCTTATTATCGGGCTTAACTAAGGTTAAGGAACTCTAGTTAAGTAACTAGGGTTAGTTAAGGAAAATATCTAAAAGATATTTTAGATAAATATCTAATAAATATCTAATAAATATCTAGGGGTTATTTAGGGCATATTTAGTGATTTGTGATTTCCGGGTTCGCCTAAACGCGTTTTATTGCGAAACGTAACTCCGTACGTATCCGATAAAAATAAAATATGAAATGTTAATATTGATATCCTCGTGACAAATAATTTAAACACTGCTTGTGTTAACGAGTTTAATCTTTGATGCCCGTTTTACATTGAACTATAAATTTTTAGCTACGCGATTTAGCTTAACTTTTCGATTTAAAGTAGCAATACATGCGGTACAATATAATAAAACTTGTGAATTTATTGTACGTCGTCTCATGACCCTATTAAACCAGCGGTGTATAGTCTTCTCCGTTAATTGAGCCTTGTCTCAAGGCTTATGAAACGACTGACATTAACGACGGTTTAGTCTTATGTGAAAAGGTGTGAATGTTTTCTTCACTAATTGGGTCTTTACGGTTTACAAGTACATCAAGGACCTCTGCCTAGAGTTCCTGTGTCGAACCTTGACTCAATTGGGTTATGGCTTTGCACTCAAATCGTTTTGTTTCTTCATATTCATGACTTTCACCGGTTTCTCGACAAAACTAATGATCGTTATCACGGTGAAGTGTCCACCTAACGGACAACCATCTAAGGGTTGTCGGCCATAACACTTTCTCAAATTGATACGTGAAAGTAGTGTGAAACCTGCTCAGCTTCTTACGGAAGTTAAGTTGTAAGAACGGAATTCAAACTTGGTCCAACACCTTGAAAGGTTAACCTATCTAGGGTTTTAACTCCCCCCGATTTTGCTCACATGTACCTCTCTTGTACGGCGTTACACCTTAGCGGTAACTGAGTTGTTGAACGGAACTTCTATTGGCTTTTCCGTCTTTCATGTCGCGTAACTCTTCTGGTGAGCAAGATTGATAAGCGGATTGTCCTACAGTGATAGAGGATGTGTTCGGCTTCTTGGCTTCGGATTTGGTATAAAATGACGTCGACGTCTTTAGTATAAGATGGAGTAATGTTTTACTTATTTTTGGTTAGTAATTTTGATTTACCGAAATAATCGCTGCTTCTTGAAAAACGTAACAGAAATTGATATAATGTAAGAATATGTTCATTTTCTGACAGAAGTTTTGAAGGTGGACTACTCCTCATCTACGGCATGTGTCCTTCCTGAAGCGTATACATGTGGAGATCAATTATGACATTAATTTGAGGACTACGATGCATTTGCTCAGTGTTTTGTTCAATAAATAACGTTATGACTTTTAGAAGATGACTTACGCGATGTATATTTTAGAGTAATTGAAGTAGATTGGCTGAAATTTCAGGATACATAGATTCGATAGGTAATTTGAAAACTCGTTCGTACAAGGATGTTTAAGAGAAATACAATAGAACTCCTAGGGAAATAACGTCTAGATAGTTCCAACTTAGGATTTTAAGGAAAAGCGAGACACAAAATGTTTCTTGTAGCTTCAATTCATCTTCAATGTTGTTAAGGTCTTGTCGCGGTGTCTCCTACCTTCTAAGGGCATGAATACCATTCCATGTGCTTCTCGTGGTACGCACTGCAGCTTAGGAGTTCTCTTGGTTTTGATTTGCTATCAATTCGGGGCAACATTCCTTGTGTAATGCCCTTTGATTCCCACATTTCATAGCAATGTGTGGGTTCTCTGTTGGTTAGTAGCTAGCCAAGAACTCCAGACAGTCTCTTGGTCAGATGACTTGACTGATCTTCAAGTTTGCACATGTTGTGTTCCTGTGAGGGCCATTGTGATGAAACTTGCACTTGTTGCATAATGGAAGAGTCCCAGCATACTCCTTTCTTTTGTCAACAGTCCCACGGAGTTAAGCTTGTGCCAATCATTCGCTCTTGGAAAGTTGTTGTTGAGTTTGATTGTTATTATCAAGTTTCATCTTTTCTCAGTTTGTCTTGTTCAGCAATAGTGGTGATGATTCTTATCCATTTGTTCGCGGTGGCCGAACTCAATGGCATCTTGCAAAGTCTTCGACTTTAGTTGCCATCACACTGTCAATTGGTATCGTGTCGGGCAAAGCCACGCGACTAGTATTTCTCAACCTTGTCGATCTCTTCCGGATAACATCTCGATCGTACTATTAGTTACGTTTTGGAGAGTACGTGGTTATAGGTTATCGCCCAGATCGCGTTACCCTTCACCTTCAGATTCCTCACATTTCTAGAACTTAATCTTCCTTAATTTCACCCCGTCGGGGCTAGTACTTGTTGTCAATCGCATCTTTTCAACGTTTTTACCATGGCCATTGCATGGGCAACTTTCCAGAGTAGTAGTCTTTAACGTGAGAGTTGTTCCACACGTTAAGTGGATTTTTCTTGCAGATATCAAGTCGCAAATATGACTTGGCATGCTACTATGCAGTTGCTTATAGATTGAAGACAGACTATATCTTTTCCAGAGAACCATGAGTGGTTGACAACTGCCTCAGTTACCCTTAAAATTTTAGGGTTTTACCTATCGTGCGCTTCCAGTGACTCTAGGCAGTAACACCTTTAGTCCAATCATTGCCTGAAGTTGGGGCCTTGGTGACTTTGTGTGTGGGTTATGTATGTTTTTACTGGGCCTGTCTGTTGATTGTGGGCTCTCTTTGTGTGCCCTTTCCTTCAAAATCTCCAAAATGTACAATTTGTTATTTCCAAAATTCAAGCTTCTCGCATATATGAGTGTTCGTGAAGTTGTGTATGGTGTCAATATGAATGTGCGCTCCTGGCAATAAGATGGGTGATGGTAGAAGATTATCATATTCGTAGCTTAATGTTTAGGGCCGACGAGCTTATAATGACGCCTCTTGCCTAATGATAAGATGTTCTAGTTCTGTTTATAGATTGAATCCTTATATATTAATTGTAGCGTATGTCAACAATAGTAAGAGGGTATAGTGTATATACTATACATAATATATTTATTATATACCTATGGTCACGTCCGTAGATAGTAAGCATCGTAGTTGTGTCTGCAATAAAGAAAATAATTCATGATTTGTGGTCTGTAGACCACTAAATTACACATATTATTCACATAAAGCCTCACGAGTTCTTAACCTGTGCCTCGCGGAATATAGCTATAGTACTCGTAGTGTGTAACAATCTTGTCTATGGTCCATCTCGCAACTCATCAGAAACAAGAAACTGTCTTGGAGATGCAGTCATGAATTGATAACAATCTCGACCTAATTGTGAAATTTACTGAACATTAGATAAATACTCGCAATTTTTATGGTTCATTCTAATTTCACATTAGTTATCCATATTGCATGCACATTTATGCATGGTCTTAAGGCTATGGTGCAACCCACCTACCTTCAACAGGGTTCTAGTGTTTGTACTATCCGCGAAACATGTATATAAATCTTGTAAGCATCCTAGTATGGACAACTATTGCAACCAAATATGTATTGTATGTCTCGTTAAATCTTTTGAAATGTGATCGTTGAAAGTGGTTATAGTTTTATGTAAAATTCACCTAGTTCCTCTTACTTGGCTCTGATTACCATTCTGTAAACACCTTGGGTCGCAACGGAATGTATTTCCGGGAGCGTTACTTCATGATCCCATTGCACAAGTCAGGAGAGAACGACCCCTAACTGAGTCATTTGAAAAGAAATCTTGTAAAATTGCACTCCAATGCACATCAAGTATGTCATACATCTATTTCACCTGAGAAAAATATGCTTAAAAGTGTCAACATTAAAGTTGGTGAGTTCATAGGTTTTTGTAAGTATGAATGTAAATCCTAAAACTATATATAGGTTTACTGTGTTACAAGATTCGCCCATACAAGACTTACAACGCATAAACCTACATATATAGGTTTACTTATATAAAATCCCAAAATGTTTCAAGTATATATATTGTAATAAACACGATATCCCAAAATGTTTCAAGTAGATATTATAATGAACACAATACCCAAAAATGTTTCAAGTAGATATTATAATGAGCACAATATCCTAATTAGTTTCAAGTATGTAAGAGAAATGGTTACGATTTTTCTAAGTTCATGGAAACTGCGAAGTAGACTTGTAAGTATGCCACTTTATTCAAGGCACGGTAAATATTCATTAGTATATAGTTGTTGGTCATGTAGACACCAATCCATTCATATCCGACATGGTATAACGTTCGTTAGTTCGATCTCGAACTAGTGAGAGCTAATCACCCGAACGGGGGTTGTCAATCCCCAATAGATCTATTTTATAACATTCGCGCTCACCCTCCAAGTGATTTACAGTTCATGAAACCTAAGCTAATCCGTAATTATTCGAGTAAAAGTCAAGTATGTGTTTACGTCCAAAAAGTAAACCAAGTATTGTATCTCATCGCATGACAAGTAAAGAAGTGCATAAATCAATTTGTAATCAACCAAGTAAATGTATTTATAATCAAGCATGTTCTCACCCCAAAACTTATAAAACAAATCATGTAAAACGTGGGGTTATGAACTCACCTCGAGTGAGCTAATATCAAGTATATCACGCAAAATGCGTCCGATAATCGCCGAATGCAACCTAATCCAATATAGGTCGTATGAGTACTCGAGTATGTTGTCTAACAACTACCATATATAATCCTATTTAGTTATCATCATACTATCGTTCGGGCTATCATAATTAAGAGGTCATGACATGACGTACGAGGAGCTAGGATACTTTAAATCGTAAATCCAACAACTCGTCAATACGCCATCCGAAGAGGCCTCATTATGAAATTCCCTAGTAATATAGCACTTTGGTAACTATAACACATATATATCTATATAGCTATATCACCATCTAATCGTTTTAGCGAAATCATATTTATAAGGTAAAAACGTTTATAATTACGCCTTTTAGCAAAAATGACATAACTTCGTCGTTTTTAGTCCGTTTCTCGCGTTTCTTATGCCCACGCTTTCGTAGTAAGACGAGTGATCATAAAATCACATTTTTAGGTTTTCATGATTCTGATGTGAATAGTGATTTTACTGTTCATCACAGCTATAAACTCGTTTTTACGTTTTAATTAGCGTAAAACTTGTAAACGTCGTATCTTATTCGTTATAGCTCCGTTTTTAGCGATTCTTTCGAGCACGATCTCGAAATTAAAAGTTTTATCATATTATTTATGTTTTACAAAGTATAAGTTTCTGCCATGAATAGTAACTTTTATAAAAATAGTTTTATAAAAGTATTAACTATCGTAAACTTGTAAATAGCGTATCTTCTTCGTTATTAATCGGTTTTTCGAGTTCTTTATGACCCCTCGATCCTTGTGACATGTAGTATTTTATAAAAGTATAAAATACATATGTAATTTTTCGAATACAAACAGCCCCCTAAGATAAATTTCTCAAAAAGTGTTTAAAACTTGTTTTTAGAACTTTTTAGCTTTACCACTTTGTTACAAATCCATTAGAACCCTTAATATCTTATGTATTACATATATTAGGTCCATTAGGTCATGTTTTGTCCAAGAGTTCAAGATAACAAGTGTTCTAATCTCACTTTTAATCAAAACCCATTAAAGAAACCCTAAATGGTGATTTAGCTAAATAAAACATATGAACACATAAAATCATAAGTATGAATACATAAAGAGTCTTAGATAACCTTAATGATATGTAGTATGATGACCAACACAATCCAAACCCTTGTTTGGATCACAAATCCAAGCTTGCAAGTATGAAAACCCTAGATTAGGTTTGAAACCCTAATCTTCCATTCTTTGCTTCAACACTTGTAAATGGTTAACCAATGCTTGCAAACACCTTAGAAGGTCTTAGGAATGATGTGTGTATGTTTGTATAATTGGTAGAAAAATTTGTATGGATTGTGTAAAGGGGTGTTTTTGAGCCGTGGCCTATCAAGAGTAAAATGGGAGAGATTGTTTTGATTTACACCTTAGGAATGTGTTATGTGTGTTTATCTTGCTAGTTAAGTCCTTATATAGGAGCTAACCATGGTTAAGGATCCCTAGTTAAGTCTAACTAGGGTAAGGTTAAGGAAATATCTAAAAGATATTTTAGATAAATATCTAATAAATATCTAATAAATATCTAGGGTTTTAAAAATGTGTATAAGTAATTTTCGGGTATGCTTAAACGCATTTTATCGTAAAACGTAAGCACTTTACGTAACCGATAAAAATAAAATAAAAAAAGTTAATAATTATCCTCTAGATAATCACTTAACACTTGCTTGATGTAAACATGTAATCGTTTGATGCCCGTTTGCATTGAATGATCATTTTTATTTTACGCGATTTAGCTTAACGATTACGATTTAAAAGCAAACGCGTAAAACCTTAAAAATAACTTGTGAATTTATTGACGTCGTCAATGACCCTAAAACACGGGGTGTTATATTCAACCCCTTTCCAAGGCGAAACCTTAAGCAGAACCTTATCCCCAATTTGAAATTCCATCGGCTTACGCTTCAAATCTGCATAACTCTTCTGACGATCACGAGCAGCTTGAATCCTCTGCTTGATCTGAACAATCTTCTCGATAGTTTCTTGCACTATCTCTGGACCAGTGAGTTAAACCTCTCCGACTTTAGCCCAACAAACAGGTGAACGACATTTTCTACCATACAGTGCTTCGAATGGTGCTGCCTTAATGCTAGCATGATAGTTATTGTTATATGAAAATTCGACTAACGGCAAATGGTTAACCCAACCTTTTTCAAAGTCGATCACGCAAGCACGTAGCATATCCTCGAGAGTTTGAACGGTCCTCTCGCTCTGTCCGTCGGTCTTTGGATGATACGCCGTACTCATGGCCAAGCTAGTACCCTAAGCCTTTTGAAGTGACCTCCAAAAATGCGATGCGAACCGAGGGTCACGATCACAAATAATTAAGATAGGGATTCCATGTCTCGTGACTACCTCCTTTAGGTACATCCTTGCCAGTTTCTCTAGGGGATCAGTTTCTCTTATCGGTACAAAGATTACAGACTTGGTGAGTCGATCAATAATCACCCAAATGGTATCGTAACCTTGCGACGACTTAGGAAGCTTTGTGACAAAACCCATAGTGATGTTGTCCCACTTCCATTGATGTATTTCAGGTTGTACCAACAATCCTGATGGTCTTTGATGTTCAGCTTTGACCTTAGCAAAGGTCAGGCACTTGCTAACATAGGTGATGATG